>ML791081.1:35790-45985 GCA_009831015.1 Picea engelmannii | reverse complement strand
TCTTTCATGAATAGACCTAGATACCCACAAGGTATATACATTAAATCAAAATTAGACCTTTCAACCAAGGTTCCTTCCGATCTATTTTGGGGGAAGGAACGTTCCACTTATAAAATCCGTAGACCGATACAGAAAAACAGAAGCTAGATCAACTGAAAGAGCTAAAATAGTATTTGAAGAGACTAATACAGGGAGCACTATAGAACAAGAAACTGAAGCATCAATCATATTAGGATAGGAGGCAAGACCACTCGAGTCTTACACAAAACCAAACAATACAACCTTTTCTTTTACACCACCACCAGGGGACCCTAATTTTAAGGACATCATAGACCCTGAACAGGTGAATCTTTTGTTTGGTAGTTTAGCCAATGTAATCATCTCTCAAATTGACACAAAAACTTTGGCACCGATAATCTCAATCGGCTCGAGTAGAGTCCTAGACATCCAATCCATAGGAAGACCTTTCCATCAAAGGGAAACCTTATTTTCTTCAAAGATAAAACCACCTAGGTACTCTCTTTTCGAAAATCAAGCCAATATGGATGATCAGGAGGACCATAACAATGTAAGACATAGAGAAGAAGAAGAAATTGGAAACCAAACTGAAACTACCTTCAGGTTTCCAATTTTAGACACCACTCCGAATGTCAACATGAAGAATATTCCTCTCTCAGCACTGCCTACCTTTTATGGTAAAAACAGTGAATATCCAGACACCTTCCTATTTGAATGTCTCAAGTTCCACCCTATTATCAACAACAACAATGGAACTCACCAGGTTGGAAAAATTGGTCTACTCAGTACCAACATCCTTGGATTCAAGGATGGAGGGGAGGACACAACCACGGAAACCCTCAATCTCCACCTATCCCTATGTACAACCATCCTTATCCTCAATTCTCATTGAACACTCTGCAACTTTTGCTAGGTTTTGTTCCACCACCTTTACCTCTTATCCCACAACAACAACCACTACAATTTCAAAATGCAATCTCCCCGAAACCGACACTATTATCGGCACAGCTAGTGTCGAATCCTAATAATAAGCCCCCTCAACCTCTTAACAATGTTGAGATGCAGGCCTTCCCGACATTTGTTATTGCTCCTGTTCCATTACAGGAAATTCAATTAAGATCGAGAAAATTTATGGAGAGGCAGAGACCCTCAGTAGTCATCCAGGAAGAAGAAGTAGAAGAAATCACCAAACAACCCATGGATGACACTAGGTGGGAAGATGTTATTATCTAGAAGAATCAAGAATCCAAGCTTCCCCAAAATGAACCTTCACAAATTATGAAGGTCCCTCCTTATCCAGACTGATTGGTAATTGAGAAACCTACCACCCGACCAGAATTTGACATTTTGAATGAATTGAAAAATATTTGTGTCAAGATTCCCCTGCTTCAAGCTATTAAAGACATTCCAATCTACGGTAAGGTAGTCAAATAATTGTGTATCAAGAAGCTAGGTAGGAAGCAAAAGGAACCTCCTACAGTACACTTGGTAGGAGGACTCTCTGAGTACATATCAGAGCAGCCAAAGCTAGCAAAATATGGGAATCTAGGAAACCCAGTAGTGACCATAACCATTAATGAGGTCACCATTGGAAACACTCTCATAGACCTAGGGGCAGCCATCAATTTTATGACCACTAATACCTTGGAACAATTACAGTTACAACCTCTTCTTCAGCCTACCCCAAACCATTTTGGAATTAGCAGATAAGACTAGGGTTATACCTGAAGGGATTTTAGATGATGTCATGGTTACTTTAGCCTCATGGGAGTACCCTATAGATTTTCTTGTCATTCATTCAAAGGATACTGCCATAGGCCATCCCGTTATTTTGGGAAGACCTTGGCTAGCCACAGCCAATGCACTTATTGGTTGTAAAGAAGGAGAAATGACCATCTCAAACGGTCTCTCTATCCAGAAGCTCACCATTTATCCTCCAGCTCAACCTATTATGGAGAATCTATTGTGGCTTGAATGTCCATACGAGAATGAAGACTGGGAAGAACCTGTATTTCCAAGTGACCATGCATGGGAACTTCAAGAGCACACAACAAAAAATGTGCTAAACCAATTCATTTATGCTATTACATGTGTGGATTTTCCACAGTCTTTTCCCCAATTTGAGTACATGTTTGGGGAATAATTTCAAGAACAATTAGACCCATCCATTTTGTCTTTGACATATTTTATTTTTGAAATAGATGAGTCTGCCATGTCTTATACTATGCCCTACGAGATTAGTCCAGGGAAATTTTTACATATAAACTCTGGGCTAGATACAGACCAACAAAAACAGTTAGTAGATATCCTTAAAGAACAATCAGTGCATTTGCCTAGGAATACACTGACAGGAAGGGTATACACCCTGACACATGCATCCATCACATATATACCCAAAGGGAAGTGAATCATGTTAGGCAACCCCAGAGAAGGATGAACCCAGCACTAAAAGACATAGTCAAGGAGGAGATTCAAAAGTTGTTAAATGTCGGATTTATCTATCCCATCTCCAATAGTAAGTGGGTATCCCTGCTTGTAGTGGTTCCAAAGAAAGTAACCAGGAAATTGAGAATTTGTGTTGATTTTCGGGAACTCAACAAGGCCACTCTGAAAGACTACTTTCCTCTCCCTTTCATTGACCAAGTTCTAGATACCTTGTCTGGAAAGAAGTATTTCTCCTTTCTAGATGGGTACAGCGGGTACAATTAGATTCTTATAGCACCTGAGGACCAGGACAAGACTACCTTTACCTGTCCTTGGGGCACTTATGCCTATAGGGTCTTACCATTTGGATTGTGTAATGTTCCTGCCACATTTCAACGAGCAGTATTAGGGATATTTGTCGATCTTATTCATGATTGTGTGGAGGTCTACATGGATGACTTCACAGTCTATGTAAACACTTACCAGGAAGCCTTAGACAACTTAGAAAAAGTCTTCATCAGATGCCAGGAAATGAACCTATACCTAAGTCATGAAAAATGCAAAATGTTGTTAACTGAAGGAGTGGTTCTAGGACATCATGTTTCATCTGAAGGAATAAAAGTCGATCCTGCAAATATTGAGGTCATTATTAGACTTCCACCCCCCAAGACTCAGAAAGAGGTGAGAATCTTTCTTGGACATGCCAAATATTACCGGTGGTTTATTGAAAATTTTACAAAGATTATTGCACCTATGTTTGGATTATTGATAAAAGATGTTGATTTTGTTTGGACTAAGCAGTGTCAAACTGCCTTCGAAACCCTGAAAGCTAAGATGTTTGTGGAACCAGTTCTTAGAGGGCCCAATTGGACTCTCCCATTTCATATATCCACTGATGCCTCTGACACTACAATAGGAAGGATATTAGGGCAGAAAGAGGACCAACAGTCCTATGCCATTTAATTTGTAAGCAAGAACTTGTCCCCTGCCGAGTTAAACTACACAGTCACCGAGAAAGAGTTCTTGGCAGTTGTTCATGCTATTAACAAGTTTTGTCATTACATTACAGGTTATGAATTATTTGTACATACCGATCATTCCACCATTATATTCCTCATGAATAAACCTATAAATAATGGTCGAGTGACCAGGTGGATTTTGTTATTGCAAGAATTTACTATCATTGTGCTTGACCGACCTGGAAAGGATAATGTAGTAGTTGACTTTATTTCCCGAATAAACAATGAGGATGATGATATCCCTGTAGATGATAGTTTCCTAGATGAGCATATTTTTCCCTCTCTGTCAATACCTTGAGGTTTGCAGATATGGAAAAGTATCTGGCTACTAGGAAGTTACCGTCTCATTTGTCACCTCATGAAAAGCGGAAAATTATTACACAGAGTGTTAATTACTCTTGGGTTGGTCATGATCTTTTTTGCACAGGTCCTGATTTGATTATTCGTAGATGTGTCAGAGAGGATGAGGTACCTGATATACTATGAAGTTGTCATGATGGACCATGTGGTGGCCATTTCTCTGACAAACGCACATCATATAAGGTATTATATTCAGGTTACTATTGGCTTAGCATTTTCAAAGATGTTGCCAAGTATGTGAGAAGTTGTGATAGTTTCAAAGGATAGTAAGACCTACGTCATCCGACGAAATGCATTTGCAGGCCCAAGTTATGATAGAACCCTTCGAAAAATGGGCCATCGACTTTGTAGGACCAATTTCACCCATGTCCCATAGGAAGAACTATATTTTGGTTTGTACGGACTATGTCACCAAATGGGTAGAGGCAAAATCCCTATTCAGGGCTATAGAGAAGTTTGTTGTCGAATTTATCTATGAAGACATATTTACCCTTTTTAGTGTCCCTCATGAAATTTTTTTCGACCAAGGCACTCAGTTTACTTCCAAGATGATGAAAGAGCTAACAGAGAAATATGGGATTAAACACCGTAAATCTTCTCCATACCACTCTCAAGCCAATGGTCAGGTAGAATCCACAAACAAAGTTCTGGAATCCATCTTGACCAAGACAATTTAGTTACATCATCGGGATTGGGCTGATAGGCTCCGAGAGGTTTTGTGGGCATACCGGACTACCTGGAGAAATACCACTGGACATACCCCTTATGAGCTAGTGTATGGGAAACAAGTACTTTTACCTATAGAATTCCAAGTAAGGACCTTCCATATTTCCGAAGAGTTAGGATTGAACCTGGATGAGGCTCAAAAGCAATGATCCCTGCAACTAAATGAGTTGGATGAAATCAGACAAGATGCCATCCAATGGACGATATTAGTCCAAAACTAGAGGATCAAGTGGCATGACAAGTTTATTAAAAAGAAGCACTTATAGCCTAGTAATTGGGCCCTGTTGTTTGATTCCTGATTCAAAACCTTCAAAGGAAATCTCACCACCCGGTGGTTGGACCCTTACAAGGTAGACAGTGTATATGACAATGGAGCTGTAAAAATTAAAACAATTGACGATGGAAAAGTCTCCTTTGTGGTAAATGGACACCGACTTAAATTTTATCATAAGCCCATTTCCAGAGAGGATTTTCTACAGGTCATGTAAGCTGACAAGGCATTGGTCTTAGTAGATGGGGAAGTCCCCCCTTGTTCTTGAAAAGAAAATTGAATTTCCTACTATACATATGTAAATATTTTTTGAATTTTGTTAATAAGGTAACTCTAGAGGTTTCTGTAAGTAATTATTTCACCAGTAGTACACAGTTTCAAGGATCTTTCTTCAAAATATTGTTATACTTGAATTTTGTGTCTGCTAAAGCATCAAATGAATATTGGCTTACTGTAGTTAGCCATATTTTTGCAAACATTCTCATTTTTTAAGGCATTCTAAAGCATTTTATGTTGAAACTCTTCACCACTGTATAAGGAAGTGATACCATAACTATCAAGCCTAGAGGTCTCTCATACAGTTTTTCCAATAAAACTGAATAAGTAAGTCAAGTTTCTTTATCAAAGAGTAACAAGGCAGTCTAATTAGTAGTTAGTCATGGAAACATCATAATAATTACAAAAGAAGAAAGTAAGTTGAACCTAGAGATACCTTTTTGTTCTTTCTCAATGGTACCATCCACTCCACACTAAATAGCTTGATTATGTCATATCTTTAGATAGGCCACGTCCACTTAAGTACCCCTTACATTAGGACAACCACTAAACAATATAATGGAAAGTCATCCTCTAACATAAATACCATCCCAAGTAAAAAAAAGAAAGAAAAAGTTGTTTTCAGAGTTGTCCCCCCATCTTCTTGCATAAGCAATCTTATATTAAAATTTTAAAAGATGGAGGGACAGTCTCTGAGGGTTTAAGAGGCTAACCCATCGGGATACTGAACAGGTTTGCTGGCAGCAAGTACTGGCCTGTGGTATGACTAGGTAAACCCGTCGGAGTACCGAACAGGCTTGCTGGCAGCGGGGCATTCTACCTAGCGAGGATGGTATGACAAAAATAAATAATAAATCTAAACTTGTCCTAATGTATGGCATTACTTGCAGACAAAGCTGACATGAAGTATGCGTGGTTAAGCTAAGGTTAATGAACTCCATATCCTTTCCATTGGGAAATAACTCTAAGACTATCTTGAAACTCTCTTGCCTACCTCTTCTTATCTATATATAGGATCTCTTATCCTATAGGTGGGGCTATATCCTAACTATCTCGCCAGACCAATCTGTGAAATTTTATCTCTACACTTGACATACTATAAATCTTTGGCTATTGGGGGATACTGACTAGTTTCCTATACTTTTGATTGTGAGGTGTCACAATACTTAGGTGTGGGGGAGGGGTTCATGAGTTAACAAATGATCATTGCCTAGAGAAATAAGTCTTTGCAAGAATTTTTGTATTATCATCATGATACAGGTTATTGCATTGATAGTCATGTTATTTTAAAAAAAAATGCTTAACCCCTATGTGCTATAAATTACTGAACTCATACTTAACAAACCACTCTTTATCGATTATTTAACAGACCACTCTTTATTGGTTTATTGTTTCATTACAAGTTGCATATTGTAGGTTTGACAATACATTTTTATGCTTGCTATAACCTGTTCATTGTAGGTCTTGACATTATATGTCATATGCAAGAAGATTGAATGAGCATGAAGCATTCTGCCCCTGCTCATAAACTATTGTGGTTGTCAAAAACACTTCAAATTTGCAGGCCTTCCATTATAAAAGGTGAAAATACACTTAACACAGGGATACCGGATGAAGTACCGTATGAGGTACCAGATGAAGTGTTGTATGAGGTGTTGAATGAAGTGTCATTGCATACCAGTAACTGTCTTAGATTTCAGGTAACCAGAATTCAATTATATTCAATTAAATTGGTTGCAGACATTGATTAAAAGATGCTTCATATGGTTATGATCAAATGTCCAAGTCAAAAGACTTGGACATTGATTTAATTATGCACTAGTACATTGCTCCAAGTTGAGCCTTTGAATTCGAATTCTTAACACATGGCAGCCCGCGCGCACATGTGGGTAACTTACTCCACCTTAAGTGCATCCAAACTCAGGCTGGGCACTTTATTATCTCATTTTCCCTTGCCAATTGCTCTCCTCTGCGTTAAGGAATCACGCCCAACCTCTACCAATTCGTCCCTTATTCAAATTGCACTCAAACCGTGCTAAATCCATGCCATCTCTTGGCCTGTTCATGCCCTTGCTTGGTGAATTCTACCTCTGTCACAATGCCTAGGAGATACGAACCCTCCTCCTATGCAAACTTGTTTGCCATTCCCGAATTTGCACAGTGTAGGGAGGTGTTTTTGCGCGCAAGATGGGGGCCATTTTTGTCTAGCTTGCAGGACCATGATGATGGCCTCTCTATGCAATTTACAGTTGGTTTTGATGGTAAGACAGCACATGTAGGTTCTCTCACCTTTGAAGTCACAGAAGAGTCCATTGTTGTTGCAACAAAGCTCCCAAGAATGGGAGATAGATGGTTCAAAAACCACCAATTGTCGCACTCAAGTTACAACAGGGTGTTTAAGCCCAAATTCAAGGGCATTTCAGGAGAAAAAGGGTATGCTAAGGAGTGGATAAAGGAATAATTAGTCAATCCCCTCATCGTCATCACAAGGCTAATTACATGTGAAGGTAGATACTCTACTTTCAAAGCTTGTCATTTTAGATTGCTAGCTCATTTTTTGTTCAACAAACCCTTGAACTTCCCCTTATATTTTCTCAAAAGGTTGGAGAAGATGTCCTCTCAAGTGAGGAAAAATGTGGCTAACCCCCACAATAGTCTCTTCCACCATGGCTTGATCAAACTCCTCATTCTTGATGAACTAGAGAAACAGGGGAAAAATTGGGATGCCTTTATCTACCAATTTGCAAACCCTCACTTGACAGTTAAGACCAGAAAAAAGCCACTTAGCCTAAAAACTATCTCTCCATCCAAGCCTCACTCTCCAAGAACTCCAAACTCCCTTGCACAAACCCTCTCTTTGCTGGAACAATACCAAAAGCTTGTCGATATCCCTACTTCTTCATCGAGTAAAGAGACCAAGAGAAAATTCCAAAAGAAGCCCATTGTTGACCCCCCAATGCCTTCACTCTCTCTTGATCCTACACCTAAAAATATTCAATAAGTAATGAAGCAATACTTTCCCGTCATTCCTACAAACAAGAGGGGAGCCAACCGATTTGGTAAGGGACCCTTTCGGAAGAGTACCCGGAACACAAGAACCAAGCCTTATGCAAAACCTCCACCTGCTTCGGATCCCATCCAAGTGTCCTCTAACCTTGAGAGCCCTCATAAGAAACCTAAGGAAGTCTTTGCAGATGGATTAGAGCCACTAAGGAAAACAAGATCAGAACCTACCTCACCTTACCGATCTCCCATCACACCTACTTCACCCATGCCCAATTTGGATCCTAAAACTGATAGATTATCCACATCCCTCAAAGTATCTAAGCATTCCTCAGAGATCATCGATTATGTCCCAACCATAGAAGAGCTACAAAAGGAAAATCATCAGCTTCTCCAACAATTAGAGGAAATTAAGACAATAGATACACACCTTCATCATGCAATCCAGTCCTTCAAACAAAAGTTAACTCTCTTCAACGATTGGTCGATGAGATGACCAAATCTAACTGCAGCCTCAAAGCATAGCTGAAGCAACATAAGAGGCACAAGGCTAAGACTACACAGTAAGAAGGAGAGGCTTCCAAAGTTGATCCTCCTCAGCAAGCCTAGTTCCAAGGGGTAACTTCTTTTTGTTTGCAATGGGACCTGCAAAATTGTAAGTGTGGGGGTAATGTTGGGCCCGAGATATGATCATTTTCATGACGGTTATTATACAATTTTTCCATATGTACATATGCGTTTTTCATCTTTTGAAATATCTTTTTGAAGAATTTCATGATAAAATGGTATGATCGCCATAAGGTACGTGTAATTCATGTTTAATGATTAAATCAAGTATAATTCATCATGTTTTATGACTTTTAAGAGCTAATTCACATTTTTCTAATATTACAGGGAAAAACACACCATGTTTCCAGTTCCGACACTTGATCTGGCACTCGTTCTGGTACCCGATACGGCACTCATTCCAGCACTCAGTATTGCACAAAAATGCAAGGCGAGTTGGTGGTTATGGCATTGGCAGCCAGTGATGGACAAATTGGGCACATGGGTTTTCTTCATGATTGCCCCCTCCATCTACTAAGCTCCAAACAACTCAGTTTTAGTTGTCCAAAGAAGGTGATTATTGGCTTGCTCCTTTTTGTCAATTAGGGCATCATTTATTGTATTTTGCCAAAATTAGAAGTGGTTCGACCCTCCTGTGGTCGACCACTTCGGTTGTAAGCTTATAAATAATGATAGGATATTCATAATATTGTTAACCAAGTAGAAGATCCATTAGATTAGAGACAAATTCGTTTTTCTCTGTTTTGGTATTTTACATTGCCAGAATTGTGCCAGAACTGTGTTTTCAAGCTTTCATGGTGAATTCGCCTTGTTAAGTTCGTGGTGTGCTTGTAGGAGGTAGCCATGACTTGTTGGGGGGGCCACCAACAGTCTGGTGATTGTTCTTATCTTATTTATGCATTTTTTAATTCAATTTGCTCTTTCTTATTAACTTTATATGCATGTTTTTATTTAATTAATTAGTTTGCTATAGCTTATTGTTTTACTTCTCTTTTCCAGGTTAGATGATGATATGTGTCAGTATGTGTTGATTTTGTAGATTAGGAACAGGCTTGCAAGTATCTATGCTAACCCTGTGTGCAATTAGAAAGTCTCTCTCTCTTTATACTAACCCCGTGTGCAAAGTAGATGTTAAATGATGCTTTCTTTTATAATTTTACACACAAGTTTAGAACAGATTTTTAATTAGAACAGAGCATAGTTTTAATTTGGGTTTTCTTCTAACAAGAATTGATAGATGGATAGATTTAATTCCAGTTTTTAGTTACAGGTTGCTTACTTCAGTTTTATATGGATTTCATTTAACAGAAGGTCTATTATAAAAATTGGATGTGGATACAGAATGGAGAAATTGGAAATTCCAACAAAAATTAGAGTATTGGACACTTTTTTTTTGTTGTGTGTTTTGTCATGAAGTTGGGTGTCTGAAGAATGATTCTCATCAAGTCATATGAGGTCATCCCTAGTAGGAGGGGATCCAAATGAAAGAAAATTTAATTAATAGAAACAACTTTAAGTTATTTTTAGGTTG
>ML791080.1:662956-674309 GCA_009831015.1 Picea engelmannii | reverse complement strand
GAACCCACTTCATTACAAGGATAACTAACTTACCCTTTTTAAAGCTCTCTATCCTAGTTCACCTCCACTATACTCCTAAGACCCATGAAGGCCCTTACGATTTTGTTGTCTCTCCAATTCATGGTGATCGTGACCGCCATAATACCCGCATTAACTTTGATGTGTGGAAACTTCCTTGTCTAAATGACGTGTATATCACACTGACCCCTATCATAAACACAGGCGTACAAACCACATACCATATTCCTTCCACGTTAGCACCTCCACTATTACAGATACCTACTTCACTCGCGTCCAGCTCTTTCTAACGACAAGTGGCATAAATCTAGTGTAGATGTCGACATCAACTGCAGTAAAAGTTGACAACCACTACATTCTCTGTACTGTGGTGTTAATGCAAAACAAATGAATCTCCAATACTTTGTTGGCCTCATCCGGATTATCAAACCTTTGAGGGTTCTTGGTGAAAAACCCCTCTGTCATTCTCCTTCCTGGAAGTTTATTTTAATCGGTCTAAGCACAGTGTTAATGATTTCTCTATGCCAACATTACCAGGAGTTACTATGTTTCGTTCTCTATGGAAACAGTTCTCTGGTATCGACAGTTATCTCTTTTCTCACGGGAACTCATGCTTGTAATGGTTTGTTGTTGGGTTATTGATATTACACCTGTTACCTTTGGTTTGTAGGGTAATCCGAGGGTCGATCCCCGGAGCGAACTCGCCTCCATGGAAACATCTAGACTCGTTACAGAGAGAAGTTATTCACCACAAACTCGTGATTGTTTTGACTCCCTTCGGGAAGTTTGTTAGCTAGTGAACCCTCATTATACTCTGTTCTCTCACCTAGTATTACTCCTTTGAAACAATACAGGTAGATTTATTATGCTTACCCTGAACTTTTATATAAATGGTTTCTCTTTACATGAAGTGTTTAATATCTTGTAGTTAAACTAAGTCTTTATCTCATGTTACAGGAATAGAGACGTCGCAACCAAGATCATGGTTTTGTTTATGCTATTAGTGAACTCTGCATTCAAGCGTGGGTGATTTCCTCTTAACACTGTAGGTAAAATTATGTTTCTCTTTTTGCACTACTGTTTCCATTTCTTTTAACATGTCGGACCCTATAATAATCTTGGCAACGAGATCATCCCAACTCATCGATATCCTACACCTCCAGCCATAAAAAACTTCAAAAGGACTCATCTTTAAAGATGACTGGTATCCATTGTCGTATGTGCATTCAATCAGGTGAAGATCATCTTCCCATTTTGTTGGAAAATCCATAACGTACATTCGCAACATATCTTCAACAATACGATTGGTCCTTTCAGTCTAACCGTCCGTTTGAGGATGGTAAGAAGATTTAAAACTCATTTGTGTATCCATTCCACTAAACAAAGTCTTACAAAAGTTGGAAGTGTCTCTGTCAGAAATGATTGTTTTAAGAAACCCATGTTTCCTGAAAATTTGCTTCATAAAAATTTATGCAATATTTATAGCTTTATAAGTGGATTTTACTAGAATAAAGTGACTTGGTTTTATAAATTTATCAATCACAACCATAATCGAATCATTGTACTTCTTTGTTATAAGAAATCCGATGATGAAATCCATACTGATCACTTCCCATTTCCACTCTAGATTGGGTATGGGATGTAATACTTCAGTCGGGAGTTGGTGCTCTGCTTTAATTTGTTGGCACTCTAGACACCTAACAATGTATTCAGCTACGTTTGTCTTCATTTTGGGCCAAAAATATTCTTTCTAAATAATTGTGTTATTGTATTTTGATACCTTGGATGGCCCGAATATGGTTTCTTGCACTACAAGAAAAAGACCTTTTAGAGAAGGTTTATAGTGTTACAAAATTGGCAAAATTTGTCAAAAACACCTCCGCTACAACATTTGTTTTCGATAGCGGATGTTTTTGCGGATACTGTAAAGGAAGTTGATTATAACTAAAAAAAATATGGGTGGTCGAAGGTGTTAGCGGATGTTTACAAATTGGTATGTTTGTATAAGGCACAAGCATCGTTGCGTACATACACCTACAACATCAGTGTTGTACACTTAACATCAAACACCGGGGAAGTAAAATATGCAAGCACCAAGGAAGTAAAATATTTAAGCACCAAGGTGTTTGTCTTATAAGCATCAGAAATTTAACATTAAAATGCACCAGGGAAGCTAAAAATAATTAAGCATCGGGGCTTTATGCATAGAATGCACTGGTGCGTTATTAATAAGAAGGCACTGATGTCGTATAAAATAATATGCACCGGTGTGTTACAAGGAAAAACCCCCCGGGTTATTAAAAATAGAAAGCATCAGTGCTTTGCGGTAAAAAACAAGCCTCGTTGTTTATCAATAACACAATAGTGTCAGTATGTATTAATAACACATAAACATTGGTGCTTCGTATAAGTTTAACGCACCAAACGACAAATTTTTAATATAATTTTGTGGTATTAAATTAATATTGAAACCAGTGCTAATTGATTACATAAAAGAACAGGTGTGAATTTCATATGAGACACACCAGTGACTTTTAATATTAAATGTGCCGATGTGATTAATAATTAAAATACACCGAAAAATATCGACCCGTGGTAGTGAAATTGTTGTTATTTTTTAATTCCATTATTTCTCAAAAATTTTACGTATATCTTATATTTTGATTAGTAAATTTGGATATGATGTTTGAATTAATTTGTTATATCATCAAATTTTGCATCTCTTCATTATAATATTTAGTCATCCATATATTTAATCAGCGATGTAACATTTTACAGTGACATTAGACAACACAATAGAATAAATTAAAACATATTTCATTATATGAATAAGAGGGTATTTGTCATACAAAATGGTACACTTATCGGTAATCCCTTATCTTTCAATTGGAACACTATGTCCATTACATTAAACAAAAATGTATGATTTTCACAGACAATTATTTCAAAAAAAACACAATTGCAGCTTGCATTGATATCCAAATATAATGGTCATCATTCTTCACTGAAACTGTTGTTAGTGCTCGAGCTACTTCCATGCCTTGGGTTATTTTGTTGAATGTTTGGTTTATTGAGTCGATTTTTTTGTTCTTCTTCAAGTTCAATCTACAAACATAAAAATAAAATGTAATAAGTCTATCTACATTGGTGAGAATAATAAAAATATAAATAAATAATATACATGAATGTAAATTGAAAAGCGACGTACCTCCAAAGAAAGAATTGACTCGGAAATCATACACGTGTTCAAAATCAAATCGCATGCCTTGTTTCAACCATTCTTCTATTGTCTCAATTCCATACTTTGTTTCCTTCAAGTTGTATACCCCATAATAAATCATATATTTAATATGAAGTATTATTTTTGTTTCATTAATTATAAAATGATAGAAGTAAAACAACATAGATTATACTTACAAATTCCACATTTAAGTTTTGATATGCCAACATATACTCACAAACCTTAATTAACCCAATATGGCTCTTCTTTGTATGTTAGCACCTATTTGAAGACATTCAAGTATGGTTGTTGTAAAACAACTTAAAATATACAAACAAACAAAAAAAAATTGTTATAAGAAAATAACAATTACTCACAAACTTTGTTATCAACCATTTTCTTCCTTGTCGTCCAATTTTATGTGCAAAATGAGTTCCATTTTCTTTTCTTCTCTATAAGAAAATATTTGAAAATTAATGTTTAATGTTTAATTAATTATTTGTAACTAATATAAAAATTCAATGATTGCATACATTTGAAGCATGTTGTTGTTGATATAGCTCCTCCTACAATGCAATTATGTCAAATTATTTGACCATATCCTTATACATTTTTTTGGACACTCCTACTAACATATTTCGGATATCAGTTTGTTGATCCTTCAGGATTTTCATAACTTTCCTAAAAAAATAACATGACAATAAAGTATTTTTATATTGATATATGAAAATTAAATATCACAAAATTGATATATTAATAAATGAGAGAGAGAGAGAGAGAGAGTCTAAAAAAAAAAAGAGGAATATTATTTTTTGAATGGTTCTTTTTTGTTGTTGTATGTTTTTGCTATTGCAAGTTTGGCAGGTTTCGTTGACCATTCCTCTGGAAATTCTTCCTGTAGTTTAAATATAACCTAGTTCTTGGAATCATTGGATTGATTTCTATATTGTAAATGGAAAGTACGTCTATACGTTAGTTCCACTATATGCCTCATAGTTCTATAAAAAAGTTCCCCCCTTTGATTAATCTCCAACACCACTCTAGATGAGCTAAGGACCAATTCATCATCATTTACATATTCTATATTAATTAATTTGGTTTTGTTATGATGACATTTTGTTCCCTCATTGTTGGTTCCTATAGAACATTAAACATATGTGAATTAATAGATTGTTTGAAACATGTCATCTAATATTCCTAAGTATATTATTAATGAAAATTCAAAAAAATGATCGTATTGAATAGTATTTTTTCATTCATGTGATTCCTCCCTCTGCAATTTTTCCATCAAGCTTTTACTCTATTCTACACTTAGATCAGAAATAATCTTATCGAGCTTCCTCATTTTTTGGCCCTACATGACACACACTAACCAATACATATTAGTTAAACTTACATATAGTTCAACCATATTAATTTTGTATAGAATTTACATAGAACCTACATTTTTTTGTTTTTGTGGATGTTTCATCATTGTGTCGACCATAAATTTTCTTATTTGAACTCTTCTCACTCATATTTTTAGAAATATACAACTTGTATCATTCAATACAGAAATTATTAAATATATTTTATAAACAAATCAAATAATTTTCAGCGAAAAAAATCGTTGTAACCGATGCACTTTTTATATACAAAGCACGAGTGTGTTTATTACATAAAACACACTGGGGCATTCCATACAACATCATGCACCGAATAGTTTAATTTTTATTTTTTAATATTGTGAANATATATATATATATATATATATATATATATATATATATATATATATATATATATAGAAGACATCACAACGACTACATTAGAAAACAAAAACATAGCAAAAAAAATTAAACATTCATAAAAAAAACAATAGAAAAATTACACATTGATGAGAAGAAAATTTAAAAAGTTATGTGACAGCATTTTCTATGTTGTTTAAATGAGAAAAAATTAGCGATATTTTTTTATGCACTATATTTTTTAAATTAAAAAAAAAAATGTCTTTAAAAGTGCGTTTCAATCGATATGGCGCACCGAAAAATTGGAAAACGTTTTTAAAAAAAAACGTCAAATCGAAAACTATTTAAAAAAATAAAAATAAAAAAGTCATAGAGCCGACTGCATTTTGGATCCGTTGAAATAAGTGATATATTTGCATCACATTCCAACACTTATATATATATATATATATATAAACAAACCCATTAGATCTAAAATACCTAAAATGAAAATCCTTAATTCTGAAGTGATTGTGGGAGTTAAACCATAGGGTGAAATTTTGCATTCCTGTAAGCAAAAAAAAATAATGGTTTAAGGTAAGTATGACTTTTTTTTTTTTTCTGAATGTAGGGTTTTGAGTGAATCACCATACCCTTCAAATGCTTATTTTTTTAAAATTTTTGTTGTTCTAAAGTATTCTTCTACTCCACAATGCTCCCCGGTATGTCTCTCTTCCAAATCTGTCTCCTATAAATTTTGGCAAAATAATGAAAATATTGAATACCTTGTTAATATTAAAAAAAAATTATGAAAAGGGTTTAGAGTGAATCACCATACCCTTCAAATTCTCATATTCTAAATAATATTGTGGTTTCAAAGTATTCTGCTCCTCCACAGTGTTCCTTTGTATGTCTCTCTTGCAAGTCTCTCCCCTGCAAAATTTTACACAATAATGAAATATTGAATATCTTTTTAGTATTTAAATGAATTTATGAAATTCGATTCCCACTCTTTTTTTAATTGTTAAAAAAAATCATGTTTTTTAAAGAAAAAATTGGCACAACTATACGTTTATGTAAGGCGCACTGGTGAGTCCATATTACATTACGTACCAGTGTGTCCATATTAATTGATTCACCAGATACATATAATTATTTTTTATTAACAAAATATTGAAACACGGTGTGGTTGATTTTTCAACGCACCTTAATATGCACATTGGTGTGTTTGTGGTTTATAAGCGCACTGAAATGCTTTTAAAGTTATTTGAACTTTTATTTGCACATAAAATAGTATATTCATCTAAAATTATTTTTTAGGATGAATTCACATGACTTACAATACTTCAGTATACATTTTACGTTTTATGTCACCTTATTCTTAAAAAATGGTTTCAAAACTATATTCAAACTCAGATTGTGGTATGGTCCTCGAAATTTTTTTTAGATATGTATAGGAAAATTTATTGTTAATTTTGTTGAAATGCAGGGATAAAACCTTATTATATGATCAAATGGTCAATTCTTCAAATTTCATCCCATTCCATATTGCTCAAAGTCCATCGTGGAGTTCTTCCTTTCCATCTCCAGTAAGTTTAACTTATTTTATTTATGTTTCAATTATTTCATTGAATTTTTTTTATCCATGTCAATCAAAATAAAAAAGTATCCAAAAGTATCATTGAGTTCAGATGCAAAAAATATTCCAATACCGGTTCAAAAACATCTGAATGTATTATCAAGAGAAATATATTGCAAGCAGTTGGTAGATGAAAATGGACAACTACTTTACCCTGTCAATTGTGACATTCCATCTTCTAGACACAATCCTTAGTCGACGATGGTAATAATTGTTTGGTATAATGTAATTTGAACAAACAAATTATTGCATTGTGTTTACTATTATCATCGATGTACTAATATTCAATATTTTTGAAATTAATATTATTTTGATGATGAGAGACCTACCTACCATCTTTTGTTGCACCCCACAATAATGTCAACCTGGGAGAAGGTTGCAATGAGAACGCAACTCAGAGAGGAAGCGTACCAAGAATTTTTTAATCAACCACCTATTCAATTCCCACTACATCTAGATTCACCAATTAAGAATGACTACAACAATAGTATTTCTTTAGAAGTTGGCAATGGAGACAATAAAAAAGAATTCAGAATGGATGATTACTTACAGGATACGACTTCCATGGAAACAATGTTGTTAGATGCATTCTAGAATGATGAGCTAGGGGATGATGCGCATATCAATGATACCATTTTTGAAAGCCTAAAATCTGCTTCCACCACCCCTCTCTTTGGATCTAGTGCCCGGTCAAAGTCTACCTAGCTTGGGACAAAAATGTTACTGTACAAAGTGAAAGAAAATGTTGGCATGTCAAATGCATGTTTCTTGAAAATATTGAGGTAATTGACTAGCAAGTGCCTTATATTAATTTTGATAAATCTTGTCACACAATCAACATTAGAAATGGTTTCTTTTATAAACATTAAATGATGTTGTACATTTATATTCCCCACTAACTGCAGGATATTCAAAGACAAGGTTCTTCGTAGTGATAATGTTTTTCTTGGTAGCTGCGAAGAGGAAAAGAAGTTGTTGAAAATGTTGTGTGTTGAGTATATATCATATCATGCATGTCTGAATGATTGTATTCTATATAGAGGATAATATGCAGACAAAGAGATATGTATGAAATGTGGGCATGACGTGTACCATAAATTAAATAAAAAATGATAAATCGCATGGTCCTCATCATAATATATTGAGACACATTCCTATAATCCCAAGGATTCAAAGGCTCTTCCATTGTAAATAATTAGCTATGTTACAGGGATGGAATACCTCGCATAGAAGTGAGTCGGGAGTTATGTGAATCCCAACAGATTCAATATCCATGAACCATATAGAGAATACATGGCCAGAAAAATTCAAGGTTGAAGTATGAAGTCTATGACTCAGCATAGAAATGGATGGCGTGAACCCATATTCCCTCCAAAACACCAACTATTATGTTTTGCATGTAGTAGTGATCAATAACAATATCCCCCCATGGTTATCATAGGTCCCATAAAAAAGGAAGAATGCAAGCCTTCAAAGGAGAATATTCATGAAATTGAGATCATTCAAAAAGAAGATCATCCAATCAGAGAAACATGGAATCAACAACTAGTAATGGAGAGGATTCATGAAGAAGATTACAAAATATTTGCACCAACTAGAATATCTCCCACACTCATGTACCAAATTATATTTCTTGGATTATGTTATTCCTGCAATAATTTTGGGCACAAGGCTATAAATTGTAGAGCCTATGGTAATAATAGAAGCAACTATGGAGGATACCCTAGGAACAATTATCTCATAAAACCTCATGAATCTTATAACAGAAACTATAACAGTTTTGGATCATTAAATAATGAAGTATAATGCTACAAGTGCAACAATTTTGGACGCATAGCCAAACATTGTAGGTTGATTTCTCCTTCAAGGGAACTAAAGTAGGATTTTAATAGTCATGTAAAATAACCATCAAGGATGTGGAAAAGGAAGCAAGATAAATTAAACATTGAAGAATGTTTGATTTCTCTACAATCCTAAAGAAGAAAAAGTGATCAGTACATTTACAGTGGTTGTTCAAATCACATGACATGGGACATGGACATATTTGTAACTCTAAAGAAAGAAAGATATGGATCAATTTCATTTGTCAATGATAACTTAGCCAAAATTATAGGAAAGGGCATAGTCAAGCTTGGAAGCAAAGATGCCATGGAAGAAAATTTCCTACTTGTCGAAAATATGAAGAAAAATATGCTAAGTGTGAGTCAAATGTGTGACTAGGGACACACACTTCTATTCAACTCAAAGCAATGTGAGATAAGGAAAGAACGATCATGCAGATTGGCGGTGACAACAATAAGGACTCCAAACAACATATACATCTTAAATGAGATCGGAAAGGAAAGATGTTGCTTGGGAAGGGAAGATGAAAGTTGGATTTGGCATAGAATAATGGGCCATATGAACTTTGACAATCTTATCAAAATTAGCAGAAAGGAAGCGATAAGAGAAATTCTTGAAATTTCAAAACCAACAAACACTATGTGAAAGCACTGTCAACATGGAAAACAAAGAATAATTGAGTTCAGGACAAAGGAATACTCTACAAAAAAACCATTGGATATTGTACACACCGATCTATGTGGACTGATGAGAACAAAAGGGTTGAATGGTGAACAATACTTCATGCTACTTATTGATGATTATACAATAATGACATAGTTTTTTTTTCTCATGAAAAAGTCAGAGGTGTTCAAATGTTTCAGGATATTCAAAGAGATGGTTGAAAATGAGACTGATTTGAAAATCAAGTGCTTGAGATTAGACAAAGGAGGTGAGTTCACGTCAAAATAATTCATGTTTTTCTATGAAGAACATGGAATAAAAAGACAATTCTCAATAGCTAGGACACCTCAACAAAATGGATTTGTTGAAAGTAAGAACATAATTGTAGAGGAAATGGCGAGAACCATGTTGAAATATTCCAAGTTGGGTGATATATTTTGGGTACAAGCAGTACATATAACCATTCATATCTTGAATAGAGGAATGCTTATAAGTAACAATGACAAGACTCCATATGAACTATGAAAAGGAAGACCGATGAACGTCAAGCACTTTAGAGTGTTTGGAAGAAAATGTTACATACAAAGAGAAGATAATAATATTGGAAAAATTGACTCTCAGGTTGATGAAGGAATACTAGTTGGATACTCAAGAAAAAACAAGGAATACAAATGATACAACCTAAGACTCAACAAAATATTGGAAAGCATTAATGTAAATATTGATGAAACAAATGCATTGAATACCAGAGAAGAAAGGATAAATCAAAAGAGAAGGAAGTAGAAGAATAACTAAAAGAAGAATAAGAGGAACCAAAAGAGAATAAGAGAAAGAAGAAACAGAAGACAATCAGTAAGATCTATAGACACCTTCTAAGACACCTAAACTCTAGTGTTAGAATAATCATCCACCGAAACAAATTATTTTGGATAAAAATGTAGGAATAGAAACCCAAAGAAGCAAACCAACAAATACACCAGAACAAAGACATATAGCATAATTATCCATGGTTGAACCAAGAATATTTGAGGAATCTAAAAATTATGAAAATTAGAGCAAAGCCATGGAAAAATAACTAAATCAAACAGAGAAGAATGAGACATGGGAACTAGTTCCAAGACCTAAGTACAAAAACATGATTGGTACAAAATGGGTGTTTAGAAACAAACTAAATGAAGATGGAAAAGTAACCAGAAACAAAGCAAGGTTGGTATGAAAGGGATATGCTTAAGTTAAAGGAATAGATTTTGAAGAAACCTGTGCCCATGTTTCCATAATGGAAGCAATCACAGTCTATCATATGGCCTATGCATTTTCTAAAATAATCACAGTCTATCATATGGATGTAAAATCAGCATTTCTAAATGGAGAATTAGAAGAATAAGTCTACATTCAACAACTCGAAGTGTTTCTACTATCAAAAAGGGAATATTATGTTTGCAGATTGAAGAAAGATCTATATGGACTCAAACAAGCCCCTAGATCTTGGTATTCAATATTAGACAAATAATTACAGCAACAAGGATTCAAAAAGGGCAATGTATATAGCAATCTCTACATAAAAGTGGGTCTGGACAACATACTTATCATTGAATTATATTTGGAAGTGATGATGATAGGTTGAGTCAGAATTTTACCAAGGACATGCAGAGTGAGTTCGAAATGTCCCTACTTGGTGAATTTTATTTCTACTTGGGACTCGAGATATCTCAGTTATATGAAGGTACCTTCATCTCCCAAACCAAGTACATCAAAGAAATGCTGAATAATTTCAGAATGGAATATTGAAAACCTATAAGTACTCATATGGTGATTGGTTACACGCTGAGAAAAGATGATGAATCTAAAGAAGCAGATCAGAGACTCTATAGATCGATGATTGGCAGCCTACTCTATGTGACCACCTCAAGACTGTTGGGTATGTGTTATATTCTTTGCATGAGTAGTAGTGTCTGAGCGTCTGCGCTGGGCGTGCAGAGGGGTTAGAGGCGGCCCCCCCTCGGGGGGTGCAGGGGGGCGGAGCCCCCCGCGCGGGGGTTCGAGGGCAGTGCCCCCGAAAAAAAAAATTCGGGACGACATATTTCCGGGACGACATATTTTTGGGACGACATATTATTGGGATGACATATTTCCAGGACCACATGATATTAGGTGGTTTTTCGGCACATGGTTTTTTGCCGATGGTTTTCTATTTTCGGTTAAGGAATTAGGGTTTTGGACTAATCCAGGTCATTGGGTTAGGGTTTTGGATGCCGCTGGCTCCTA
>ML791080.1:637247-647267 GCA_009831015.1 Picea engelmannii | reverse complement strand
CAAAGATCAGCTGATTTACAATTGTTTTCAAGCCCATAATAAGCTTTCCATCCCCCAATAATCCTTTTCTCAATGCTATAATTCCAATTGAGCTTGTGGTGAATATCAATTCCAATATATTTGTATGAAGTCACTTCCTCCAATTTGTTGTTGTCATATAAAATGGTATCATAAGAGATCTTATTGGATTTAATAATCATGACCTTAGTCTTATCAGTATTAACAGTCATACCCATATTGGAGAAAAAATCCTTGAGGATTCTTAGTTGGTTTTCAAGATCATGGGGACTCCTTTCCATAAGAACGATATCATCGGCATAGAGAATAATATTGATGACTATACCAATGAGAGTAGGGCCGACACAACCCTCTTTTTCCAAGAATTATTCTAACTTATATCAATGTATATTCCAAAAAGGGTAGGAGACAAGGGACAACCTTGTTTGACTCTGATATTGCAGTTAATCTCTTTTGACCAACCCTCAGTGTTTTTAAACTTAGCAATAACGTTCGCATACATCCTTATTGCAGCATCCCTCAACTCGAGAGGCACTTTTATCTCTTCCAACCTATTCCAAAGTTTTTTCCTAGGAACCATGTCAAATATTTTCTAAAGTCAACAAAACAAAAAAAAAGATTGGATTTAGTATTGCGGACCTCCTCTGCAATGATCCTAAAGGTAACAATATGGTCCATAGTTGAATGATATATCCTAAACTCGGCCTAGCCTTTATCTCTTTTACCATGAATTTCTAGCCAAATGCTAATCTTCTTTTCCACAATAATTCCATAAAGCTTGGCTAAAATTGGGCTAATCATAATGGTCCTATAATTAGAGGGAATGTTTCTATCCCCATTTTTAAAAATAGGATCAATGAGCTTTGTGTCCAAGGTTTAGGGAAGCCCTGCTTGACTACTAAATTGAAGATCTTTTGTATGTGAGGGATAAGGATTGCCCCTGCGATTTTAAAAATTTCAGCGTGGTAGCCTTCAGTGTCCTTAGCTTTCCCATTTGCGAACCGCTTAACCCCAAACTCTATGTCATCTAAAGAAAACACTTCTTCCTTTGTAGGGACAATAGGAATGGTGTCCATCGCATTAGGGAACTCGTAAAGACTTTTAAGGTAGGAATTCCAGTCCGTTAATGGAATCCTATTACTTTCTTTAGTATTGCGTTTTAGAATTTGGCTCCAGAACTTCTTAGGATCCAACTTGTATAGTTGTGAAATTTTTTCTTTCCTTTTATTGATATAGTATCTTTTTTTCCTTTTAATTAGGGCTTTGTATGTATTGATCTTATCGAGTTTTAAGGGCTCATTAGAAGCATCCCTAATGGATTTCCTAGAAATTTTACATTCTTTATCATACCAAGGGTTGGTTTTTCTATTATTCTTTTTATAGGACACCTTGAAATAGAACTTGTTAATAGAAGTGGAAAGGGTAGTTGTAAAATTATGATAGAGTTCTTCAATGTTGTCCTTATAAGTTAGGATGTTTAATTTACTATTTAAATCCTTTAAGAAAATGTGAACTTTACTTTTGTCAAAGTGCAAATTCCTTTGATTATCATAATTCTCTTCAATAGTGCTCCTATGCATGGAAAATTTTAGAGTTAGGGTTAAAGGTTTATGATCAGAGTCAGGCTCATGGTCATTTAAAAGGTCAAAAGTTGTTATTTGGTTGGAAACGAGGATATCATATATGACATAATCTACAACACTACTACTTAGCCCATGAATACCTGTCATTTGGTTGGATTTTGGCCACTTCATTACTCCATTACAAATTATTAGGTCTTGAGAGTTGCAGAGCTTAACCAACTCAGTACCAAACAAATTCTCAATTAGGTCTTCAAAGCTTCTTCTGTAGCTATTAGATAAAACAAGGTCCTCATCTAGCCATAAAGGATTATGGTTGGATTCATCACTTAAAAGAGTAGCTTGTTTAGTTGTTGTCCTAGCATTAAAGTCTCCTAGCAGGAGGATATTACCTTCATTTTTCAAATTATAAATATCTTGTTCTAAATTATTATAGGGCCAATTTTTATCTAGATTATTTTTCTTATAAAAAGTGGAATTAATATGTGCAGAATAACAAACTGCTATATACATCTTCTTAGCATTGGTTTCTAAAATTTCTATCCAAATGTATTGATTAAGAGGGTCAATCTTATGAAGTTGAATGTGAGGAGAAATAATTTTTCTAATATAACAAGCTATGTCTCCTATCCCTCTACTGTGAGATTTTTTGTTCCATGCCAACCACAAGATAAATCCTTCGATGTTAGGGACCTTAGACTCCTCATGCTCCCAAGTTTCAGCTAGACAGATAATGTTAATATCACTCGGGATCTAACTTATCATAGGACCTTTGTGCCATGGAAAGCCACGACAATTCCAAAAAAGGATCCCGAGTGTCCCAAATTCCTATTTATTATTATCCTTCTGGTCTCTATCCCAAATAATAGATTTTTGATTTCTAATTATTGCCCATTTTCCTTCTTTCCTGGCTTCTTTTACCTTTTGAACTTCCTTCCTTAATTCATCTTGGTCTTCGGGAATGAGGTCTTCATTTATAAATATTCCTAACCCTTTTAAGCTTGGAGATTTACTAAGTATGTTATATTTATGGTCATTACAACTTACTTTGACACAATTCAACCTATCTTTATTAATATATTATTAAAACAATAATATATTAATAAATACATTATTAAAGTATTAATACCTTAATAAATATATTATTAAAGTATTAATAATTTAATAAATACATTATTAAAATATTAATACATTAGTACATTTATTGAAAACCACTTTGGTTGGTTATGGTTGACTATAAACATGGTTTCTTATGGTAATGATTATGAATGACATTAATACATTAATGTGTACTATAATGTATTCATTTAATTAATTAATTAATATGTTTTTAATAAATACATCACTAAAGTATCAATACACTAATAAAATAATACATTAATAATCGTAGTAATAAATAAATAAAGTAGTCTCAGATTGGGTGCCACGTAGTGATGGGAGGTCATGCAGTGCTCCCAGGACTCTAGCCATAAATATGGTCAGTCTTCACCCTTCACCTCAGTCTTTGTAACAACCTTGGTTAGATAGTTGCATAGGGTTTATCAAGTATAATTAATTAGATAATTAACTGTCCTAATATGTTTTAGTTAAACAATGTTTATTTCTTAATAATATTTCTTATTTATTTATTTATTTATTAATTATTTATATCTGTTGATTGATTAATTAATTAATCAATTGAATCATTAAAGGTTTGTGTAATGAATTAAAGGGGCTTAATAATTTTAATTTATTTAATTAAAGACTTTACGTATGCAGGGGGGAATGAAGCATTAAATGAAGGATAAGGTAATAAAGGCATGGGATAAGGTAATAATGGGGAGGATAAGGTAATTAATGGAGGATAGGGAGTCAGTGGATGGGGGGAGATATAACGAGAGGAGTCTGACGGGAGAGGATGATGATTTTGGGGGAGGAAGCATTTTGGAGGGAGGCACTATATTTATGGTTTGGCATATTTTCTGGTGTTGGGAGTTTGATTTTGGGGTTTTTTGTGAATCATTGCAGGGGGCACCGGGTTGCTGGGGGTTTTGGGCATGGGGGCTAGGATTCCTTACGGTATCCATAGCTAGGGAGCAAGACAGGCTGCTCCTAGCTGGCTAGGTGGTTAGTCTATTTGGGTAGGGTTTCGTCAAAGCAGTAGGCTAGGCAAGGCAGCAAGGAGGACAACCAGATAAGCGAGAGTTTAGCATCAGGAAGAGGTATTTTATTTATGAATTTTTTGAGTTATGTGATGATTATGTAAATTATTAACATGTTGTTCGTAAATTTAATTCATGTTGTGGATAAATTAAATTTTTTGTTGAATATTATATGCTTATACGATGATTATTGAATTACTTAGGCATTGAAAGAAATCTATGTTTAATTGTATGAATTTTATTAGGCTTACTTAAATTCAGGTTCCTACACATGGTATCAGAGCCCTGGTTCAAAATCTAGAGCCAAGGGCCTACCTACCCAACCAGAAATTTAAACGAACCCCACCCAGAAATTTAAACACTTCTATTTAGTTATAATGAAACCCTGAATAATCTGTATATATATATATATATATATTGAAAGAAGTCCAGGGACCTTGAAACCCTTAATTAGATAAATCTGGTCCAAGCTCCAGCTCTGCCTAACCTGCAAGCCAATCCATCATCTATTATAAAATAATGTAAAACACAAAAAAAATAATATGACCACTAGCACTTTCATGAAAATTAGTTATGGAGATGCCTCCTTGGAAACTAAATAATTTCCAGCAGTTGTAAATCATCAATAGAAAAGAATAAGTAGTCTAAACAGAGTAAAAAACATCTACAACATGGGAGATGTATTGATGCGTTTCATCATAATATTACCTTTGTAGCAATAAATTATGGATAATTTTCTTGAAGAATTGGCATCAATATGACAAGAACCTTACCTTGACATCCAAATAGGCCTTCAGGATTGAAAAACTGTATTGTTGAAATGTGAACTTTGTTGCTGCTATGTATGATCATTATCAATCAATTAGTAATACTGGTAGAGAAATATATTTACATTCATTAAGAACAAAATATAACCTTTTATGTATGAAAGGGTTCTATATTCATTCATTAACAACATTTGCTAATGAAGCCTTATCAATTAGTATTACCTGAAAGAAATTAGTTACAGACACTAATACAATTTGATAAGCTCTTATAATCAGGTTGGATCTCGTCAAAATGATGAAAGACTTATCTTTTTTTTTCATGGAAAAATAATTGCATTTTTATTCCTGAAAATAAAAATACATTCTTTATATGCAATAGCATTCCACATTTCCCCAACTGTGCAAACAAAAGCACACTGCCCATGAACTTGATCACTGCTCTCGAGTGTTCTGTACTGATTGAAACTTTTTATAAAAAGATTACTGACTTGACCCAACTTAACATTGAGCATACATATAGGCTACAAAAAAAAAAAACACATGTAAAGAAAAAGAGAGACCAGGTCACAAATAAGGGGATTAACAAAAAATTTTAAAAGTATTGCACCCAAGACCAAGTGTTAAGGCACCAAGGAGAGAACCCAACCAAGAGGCCATGCACCACACATCTCAGTTTTGCCTCACTAGCTGTGTCATTACCCCAAGCATAGCACACACAGAGACAAGCACCACATAGCCAACACGCAAATCAAAGTCAGGACCAAGGCCAAGCCACGAAGGATCCCACAGGTCACTGTGCACAACGCATCCACAGTTTTCAAGCACCTTCCACAACACAATGCAGGTTAGCCATGCATTTCCCTATCAAATAAACACTATCAAAATCATAACCATACACCAAACTCGAGACTAAGCAGGTTAACAAAACACAACCCGGGTTAACAAAACCTTACACCAAATGCCCAAGCGCCACCGCCATAACACAAAGCCCAGTGCCAAACTCCAAGATGTCGAGGAGGACGAGGACGGGCCCACGAGGAGGCCTTTATGCACAACGCATCTAAAAATATCCAATAGAAAACAAAACAACATGCGAGCCAAACGCCCAAGCGCCACCGCCATAGCAAAGTCCACAAACAACACAAATTTCGAGTCCACATTCAACATATAAACCAACATAATCCCATCGCCAAGCCCAATACCAGTCCATATCTCATCAGCACCCAACCAGGGTTGAGGAGTCGCACGCTGCACAAACAGAAAACAAAAAAATTTATTAAAAAACAAAAAACAACACCCAAGCGAATGGCCACGAAGGAGGAAAGCTCATGCAGGTGCCATGCACCAGCGTAGCACCTCTGCCAGCCAAAAACCAGCCACCCATACCACAAGGAGGAGAAGTCGTGAGAGAAGGCCATGGCGGCCGACCCAGACCTCTCAAGAAGAAAATGAGTGGGGGAAAAGAGAATTTAGGGTTAAGATAGAAAGTGCGGGGGTATGCGTAGGGTTTGGTTAGCGATGACCATGGGAGGGGGGCACGTGGGCCTCATGCGAGGACCCACAATGCTGGTTTCGCATTTAAATTTTATTATTATTATTATTATTTAATGTTCTAATTTTATGTAATAATTATTTTATTGTAATTCTTTTTTATTTTAAATTTTTATTTATTATTTATTATAAATTTTATTTATTTATTTTATTGTTAAAATTAAATCATATAATTTAAATATGGATAATTATAAGTTATTATATATGTTTAAATTTATATATATATGTTTATATATGTTTAATTATTTTTTATATATGTTTAATTTAAAATATATAATTTAAATTAATCTGGTGCTAACAATTAGTTAAGATTTTAAGATTTTATTTAAAATTAATAGGTGATAGAAATAATATTATTTTAAATTAATTTAAAATATAAGTAAATATTTAAATTGTATAATTGTTTCACCTTATAGTCAGTTATAATTTATTATATATGTTTAAATTAAAGACTTTAAAACATAGTATTAAAGATTTAAGTCTTAAACCTTAGTTTTACAAATTTCAATTTAGGTTTAAACTTAGATAGGTTTAAAACTAAGGTGATAAATTTAATAAGAAATTTCAAAGTATTGCGTCGAGGCCCAATCTCCAAGTCCACGAGCTAAGAACCAAATCCCAGTGCATAAGCACCAAGCTTCAACGCATATGTACGACGCGCCAAGGAAATCTCACGAGTCAAGCATCGAAGGATAACCTTAGACTCATTTCATCGACATTAGGTTGGAAGTCACCTTAATTAGTTGTAAACACAAAGTATAAGGACTTAGAATGACATAAGCGGGAGGGGGGCTTCATGCGTGCTAGGAGGGTAAGTTAGAGGAATTAGTGAGTGGGGTACAGTGCTAGCGTAGCTACCAGACGAAGTAGTCAATAGTTTTCCTAGGCAAAGAAATCAAGCTTAGACTCTTTATCCCTAACCTAGCCAATCCCCTAAAGAGAGTAACGTCTATTTACAGACAAGTAAAGAAAAAAAAAAATTACACCTAACCCTGTTTTCTAGTTTAAGTTGCGCAAATTTGAAACGTCCTTGAACTCACCCTGACAACTTTGGTTGATGCAGGTTAAATCATACTTGATGGTTAGGACTCGAAGGAATCGAGGCAGGGCAGCATCGTCGTAGGCACCGCCAACACCGCCAGCGCCGCCACCACCATCGCCGAAACTAGCTCTCATATTGCGCTCTTTGGAGGCCATAAATGAGACTTTAAAGGGGCATCAACCAGCAGGGATCGAAGTGGAGCCCCCACCATCTAGAACAGGTAATCCAGAAGCGTCGAGGGATTCAGGGGGAGGACCTCCACCCGAAGACATCACTAGAGAACTGCAAAAGATCAAACTTCTATAGTTTGTCGGGGGTCGCTCCAGTGAACGTGCAGAGGCATGGTTGGAAGGCATGACAAGGTGTTTTTCCTTAAGGGACTATGCATCCACATCAAAGGCGAAGATAGTGATTTTTTAGTTAAGAGACAGTGCCTTGAACTGGTGGGGCAACCTGGAAAGACAACTGCATCTTACCCCAGACACCGTATCTTGGGAACGTTTCGAGGAGAGGTTCCGAAGGAAATATCTGCCATCTTACTATGAGGAACAGCAGGTAGGGGTGTTTCGTGCTCTAGTACAAGGAAACAGGACCATAGAGGAATATGAAATTAGGTTTATGGAATTGGTCAAGTATGTTTCATATATGGATAATGACCAACGACAGGTAGAATGCTTTGTCTATGGGTTGAACCCTAAGATTAGAGCTATGGTGCAGATGTGGAAATCGTCTTCAGTAGCAGAAGCTGTGGAAAATGTGTGTTATGTGGAGGAACACATGAACTTAACTAGAGGTACAAGACCTTCCTTTTCGCATCATCCTGGATTTGTAGGGAAGGCCCCCAGGACATTTCCCAGGGGAGGGGGCTCAAGGCCACCTCCATATGGTAACAGAGTCGCACCAAGAATAGTATCCACAGGGATTTCAATGGAAACAAGTGTAGCATCTCGTTCATCACCAACGACACAGACAGGTTCACGGCCATCACAGGGAACAACTGGTAGGGGCAGGGGTTCAAGGGGAAGGAACTCATTTCAGAGACAGTCACAAAACAGTGCGCAATTTCAATCTTATGTTACCTATTGGGGATGTGGAGGACCCCATTACCAGCATGACTGCCCAGAGTTACAATCAGGATTTGTGCATAGAGAAGGAAAAGATCTGATGGAAAGAGCAAGTAGAAGCCACCAGATTTACACAGCGGTTAATAATTACCAGACCGAACATCAATCCACGGCAGTGGATTCATCAGGTACGCTAAATCATATCAATGTTAAGATTTTATTTGATTCTGGTGTGACATATAGTTTCATTTCACCATCTGCATTAGAAAAGAGTGGCTTGGCAGCCTATGAGCACGATGACTTTAAACAAGTCGATATGGCTTCGAGGTAAAAACAAGCGGTAGGATCTAGTGTTGATAATTGTATAGTAGACCTGGGAGTGTGTACTACCAGATTGAAGGTATACGTCACTGCTCTCGGGGTGTATGACCTAATCATTGGAATGGATTGATTAGAAGCTCATCGAGCTTTGGTGGATTGTTTCTCAAAAAGGGTTCTCTATATAGACAACGAAGGAAGGCCAATGAAGATCCAGGGTGTACAGAGAAAGGTGTCACTACGCTTTATCTCAAATATGAAGGTTAAGTGATGCTTGAGGCAAGGGTGTCAACTATATGTAGTGGAAGCAGTGAATGAAAGGAAGGGACCCTCATTAGATCAGTACCCAATATTGTCAGAATTTAAGGATGTTTTTCCGAACAAGTTACTAGGGTTACCTCCTAAGAGGGAGATTTATTTTACTATTGAGCTAAAACCTGGTGCAGAACCAATTTCCAAGACTCCGTATCGGATGACAGTGTCGGAACTTTGTGAATTGCAAATGCAGTTAAAAGAGTTACTGGACTTAGGGATAATAAGGCCCAGTGTTTCACCTTGGGGTGCACCAGTAATTTTTGTAAAGAAAAAGGATGGATCCTTATGACTGTGTATAGACTACAGGGACTTGAACCGTGCTACAGTGAAAAATAGGTACTCGATGCTGCGAATAGATGACCTCTTTGATCAGATGAAAGGAGCAGCGGTATTCTCAAAGATTGATTTGCGATCAGGGTATCACCAGTTAAGGATTAAGGAAGGCGATATTCCTAAAACTGCCTTTCGAACTCGGTTTGGACATTACGATTTTGTCGTAGTACCTTTCGGATTGACCAATGCGCCAACAGTTTTCATGAGCCTCATGAACGGTGTATTCTGGAAGTACTTAGACTGTTTTGTACAAGTCTTTCTAGATGACATCCTCATCTATTCCAAGAACGAAAGAGAATATGAGGAACATTTATGAGTGGTGTTGTCCTGCCTTAGAGAGAACAAATTGTATGGGAAGTTGTCGAAATGTTCCCTCTTTCAGAAAGAGATCCACTATTTAGGTCATATCATTTCTGGTGAAGGAATATCTATGGACCCAGAAAAGGTAAAGGCCATTATGGAGTGGCCAGTGCCGAAAAATGCCCATGAGGTGAGAAGATTCATGGGGCTAGCAAGTTATTATCAGAGATTTGGTGAAGGATTCTCAAAAATAGAAAAACCCATCACCACTTTGCAATGCAAGGGGGTCAGGTATGAATGGACAGAAGAATGTGATAGTGCATTCATTGAGCTTAAGAGGTTACTAACTAGTGCGCCAATTCTACGAGTGTCGGATATGGAAAAGGACTTCACAGTCTTCACGGATGCCTCAAAGAAAGGGTTGGGGGCTGTGCAAATGCAGGATGGAGGAGTGATAGCTTATGCGTCAAGGAAGTTGAAGAAACATGAAGAGCTATATGCGACTCATGATTTAGAATTGGCAACTATAATGCTAGCTCTAAAACTTTGGAGGCACTATCTTGTGGGGAGAAACTTTGAGCTCAAAACGGA
>ML791080.1:622081-636924 GCA_009831015.1 Picea engelmannii | reverse complement strand
GGTACCTTTAAAGGTCAATCTGAGGGAACATGTGTTGAAGCAACTCCAAGGAGACAATTGGTATTTAAAGGTTACTTCAAACCTCTAGAGTGGAAGGAAATTAGACCCAAAGTATGAAGGATATAGTCTGGAAGTAGACAGACTGTTAAGATATCGAGGAAGGATGTACATCCCTGAAAATGGGATATTTGAAGCATCATACTGAAGGAATCCCATAGAGCACTTTATTGTGCACATCCGGGTGTGAAGAAGATGTACACGGGCATGAGGAAGTTCTTCTTCTGGGTAGACATGAAGCGCGATGTAGTCCATTTCGTCGCCAAATGCCTAGAGTGTCAACAAGTGAAAGTCGACCACCATCACCCGACAGGCCTCCTACAACCACATGATGTTCCTATGTCCAAGTGGGAAGTCATCTCTATGGATTTTGTTGTGGGGTTACCGCTCACATCTCATAGACACAATGTCATTCTTGTGATAGTTGATAAGTTAACCAAGAGTGCTCATTTTATTCCGGTTAGAGACACTTACAATGTCACTGATGTGGCACGTGTGTTTGTAAGCGAGGTTATCCATTTGCATGGGATACCTAAGAAGATCATTTCCGATAGGGACTCCAAATTCACTTCTAGGTTTTGGACAAGTTTGCAGTGAGCATTGGGGACTCAATTGAACTTAAGCACAACTTATCATCCTGAAATAGATGGGCAAACTGAGAGAGTAAATCAAGTCGTGGAAGACATGCTTAGGATGTATGTCATGGATAATCAAACTCAGTGGGAGAAGTACCTACCTTTGGTAGAGTTTGCCTACAATAATAGTTTTCATAGCTCCATCGGAATGCCACCCTACGAAGCTCTGTATGGAAGGCCATGCAGAACGCCATTGAGTTAGGAAAGATTAGAAGACCGAGTAACAGTTGGGCCAAAATTGATTCAAGAGATGGAGGAACAGGTGGTTCAGATTAGGCAGAGACTAAAGGAAGCACAGGATAGGCAGAAAATTTATGCGGATTCACATAGGACCGACCAAAGTTATGAAGTGGGAGACCAAGTTTTCATTCGTATCAGGCCTAATAAGAGCACCATATGGTTCGGGAAGGGGGAAAAGTTGTCACCTCGATTTATAGGACCGTTCAGAATCCAAGAGAAAATTGGACAAGTTGCCTATCGTCTCGTACTGCCACTCCACTTGCATAAAACTCATAATGTTTTTCATGTATCTGTTTTATGTCATTATGTTGCTAATGAATCACATAAACTAAATTGGAAGGAATTGCAAGTATCGAACATGGGAACTCTCACGGTAGAACCGTTACGCATATTGGACTGTAGAGTCCGACAGCTCAAGAACCGTCTGGTAGACCAAGTTAAGGTCCAATGGGACAAGTATAGTCCAGGATCTGCTACTTGGGAAGACACCGAGACATTATGATGAGACTATCCCTCACTTTTTTGACCACCTCGAGAATATGTTTCTCAAAGGTTGGGTGTATGTAACACCACCTTTTGACTTAGACATCCAGGATTACCTAAGGCCTACATACTTTTATTTTCCATTTACAATGAAACTATTAAAGGATATGCTTAAACTTTTAAGACGTATGAACCTTTATGAATGTTTAAATATATTTGGATAATGATGGATATGATGTGATATATTGTAAGATTGTAAATTTTATGAATGTTTAAATGTTATTGATGATGATGGATATAATGTGATCTACTATGTGAATGTAAATTTTATGAATGTTTAAATGTTATTGATGATGATGGAAATGATGCGACATATTGTGTGAATGAGAATACTGTGAAGATTCAAATGTTATTTGAAATGATGATTGTATCCAATTACATGATGATAATGCATAGAAATGTATGAGTTTGTGTTACAGACTAATCTGCAGGTTATGGACTATGAAATAGCCAAGGGATAATGATGATGAAAGTGGATATCATAACCAATAGCCGAGAAACATAATGGTATGAATATTTTTATGTGAAATTATATTGGTTTGGATGCATTTCTATGATATGTGGACCAGTGCAGGATTTTAGGTGATGAGACTGCCCAAAACCGAATAAACGATGACAAAACTCCCAGCAACACGGTGCCACTGTATATTCCATTGTAGGGTGTGGGCCCTAGTTATGATTAGGAGGGATGGAGGCATTTCCCACCGTGTATCCTCTGAAACCTAAAGTCATGGGAGGATGGTGTTAGCTCACACTCCTCTAAACGTGTGATGATGACTGTCAGTTGCCTGTTGGGGAAGCTTGGTCGAGATAGTGACACTTCCGCTTATGGGTTCTATTTGGAGTTAGGTCAATATAGTTGACGCTCCAAGATAGTCCAGTAGAGAAAGGATAGGAATGAAGATGGAAGTAAGTTAGGGAGGAAGGATGAGTAGAAATAGTTGAGAAAGAGTGGAGATTTGTCTGATGGTGGAATTTAATGTTTTTCCCTTCTAAAAAGAAAATGTGTATATATGAATATTCATAATTACGTAACTAAACCACAGTGGTTTAAATAAAATTGTTGAACTAGATAATTGTAATTAAAGGATTTCACAAACATTTGATTGGTTTATTGTCTTTTATAAAAGAATAGTCTTGTTGATTGGATTGGATGCATACATAAATTACTATAAGGGTGATAGTTATTGATTATTAGTACATGCATGAGACTTGTATGTACTAGCTACACATGCATTTCTTGTACATGTACATTAGTATGCATGAGTTTTCTTGGCTTACTTACTAATAATTTCGGTTAATTGTCATGAATGTGTGAACCATGTTTCTTTTCCTTTGTATCATGAAATACCTTAACTTCGGGACGAAGTTTCCTGAAGGGTGGGTGTATGTAACAACCTTGGTTAGATAGTTGCATAGGGTTTATCAAGTATAATTAATTAGATAATTAACTGTCCTAATATGTTTTAGTTAAACAATGTTTATTTCTTAATAATATTTATTAATTAATTTTTTATATCTGTTGATTGATTAATTAATTAATCAATTGACTCATTAAAGGCTTGTGTAATGAATTAAAGGGGCTTAATAATTTTAATTTATTTAATTAAAGACTTTATGTATGCAGGGGGGAATGAAGCATTAAATGAAGGATAAGGTAATAAAGGCATGGGATAAGTTAATAATGGGGAGGATAAGGTAATTAATGGAGGATAGGGAGTCGGTGGATGGGGTGAGATATGACGGGAGGAGTCTGACGGGAGAGGATCATGATTTTGGGGGAGGAAGAATTTTGGAGGGAGGCACTGTATTTCTAGTTTGGCATATTTTCTAGTGTTGGGAGTTTGATTTTGGGGGTTTTTGTGAATCATTGCAGGGGGCACTAGGTTGTTGGGGGTTTTGGGCACGGGGGACAGGATTCCTTATAGTATCATGGAGCTAGGGAGTCAGACAGGCTGCTCCTAGTTGGTTGGGTGGTTAGTCGATTTGGGCAGGGTTTGGTCAAAGCAGCAGGCTGGGCAAGGCAGCAGGGAGGACAACCAGATAAGCGAGATTTTAGCATCAGGAAGAGGTATTTTATTTATGAATTTTCTAAGTTATGTGATGATTATGTAAATTATTAGCATGATGTTCATAAATTTAATTCATGTTGTGGATAAATTAAATTTTCTGTTGAATATTATATGCTTATACGATGATTATTGAATTACTTAAGCATTGAAAGAAATTTATGTTTAATTGTATGAATTTTATTAGGCTTACTTAAATTCAGGTTCCTACAGTCTTGAATGGAGGGCGACCATTATTATCCACAGAGAAAGGGAGGAAAACTCCCTCGAGTTTGGTTAATGGTGGTTCTAAGGATTAATTGTAGGAGACGAGTGCGTACAGTGGTCATGTCTGCCCTAGGGTTATTTCTCCCGCTTGGCTTGGGTTGGCATTATTTCTCCTTCAAGCTCTGCCACCATGCTTGCTCTAAGAATGGGACTATTGCACAATGGGTTCTCATCGCTGCAATTCAGAGAATTTTTAGCCCTCCTGACTTAGCCATGCCAAGAGAGAGGGGCAGGTCGAGGCACAGACCAACCTGGTATAGCTACGCCACTCGACAAAGATGACTATAGCAAATGGAAAGGGCCCTATCCATTTCCAGGACTCAGTGCTCGGAGAAGCCAAGGACTCCACTGATGGCCTATGTCGAGGAGGAAATTCTGAAGGAACCCATCCAAGTTCCACCGGAATACCACCTCTTCACGGTATCAAACAACTTATAGTTTCCTATCATAAATACAGCTAGCACAAGCTCCCAAGTTTCCATGGAAGGTGCCACCTGCATAATTGAGGAGGAATTATTCCACAATGCTCCAAGCATTTCAATCCAGGACAACATCAACAAATTTGAAGAAGAGACATAGGCAATCAAGGAAGGAGCCATCAGCACTGTGCAAGAGAACCACCCAGTCTTGGCACCTCCACCACTAACTACAATTCCTGAGTTCAACCCAGATCCGCCACCTCTCTTCATCCCGGAGCAACTAGAGCTCATCTTTGACCTTAGGAGCCACATGGTGGACCAGCTCCATCGAGACACCATCATAAGCTAGTGAATCGACATGCTCTTTGACGCATTCTCGAATGCATCGAAAAAATAGTGTTGCTCTACCTGTGAAAATCCCTTTGTGCTCCAACCCAGTGATGGCCCTCTCATTGGAGCTCTGAATGACACACCCCCAGGTGCCAATGATTAGTTTATGGTTGTTTGTTACTGGTACTTTGCACAATTCTTGCCCAGTTCTTTGTACTGGTAAGTTGCATAATTCATGTCTTGTTTTATTTTTCCATTAGTTTCTAGTTTGCTTTATATTCCTAGGACAGAATTGTAATGACAAACATCCACCACCTGCTCTGGTTTCCAATTGGCACGGCAGATAGTAGATGGTTTTTTTGACTAAAAGTATAACAGTCGGCCACTTGTTCCGATTTCCGCTAATTTGGCAGAACACGTGGCACACTGATGACATGTGGCTATTTTGCATTATAACAGCAAAGTAATAGGAATTACCCCCTTTTTTATTTACAAAAAAAAAAAAAGTATTAATACATTATTACATTAATGTAATGTATAAATTAAAGTATTAATTTACAATAATGTATAATGTAACGTATTAATTAATTGATATATTAATAATGTAATGTATTAATTAATTTATACATTTATACAATATTAATTAATACAATGTAAAGTATTAATACAATAATAAATTAATACATTAATAATAAGTTATTACAATAATAATAAAAGAGATACATTTGTATATGTATTAAATGCATTAATAAATACATTATTAAAGTATTAATATAGTAAAACATTAATAAAGTATTAATACAGTGATAAAGTAAAACATTTATAAAGTAATAATGCATTGATCTTAATGACTTTATCGATACATTATTAATGTATTAATACATTAATAGTACATTGTTACATTAATTTAATGGAAAAATTAAACTGTGAATACTTTAATGTATAATGTATAATGTAAAATATTAAATTATTAATACATTAATAATACAATATTAAAGTAATAATACATTAAGAAATACATTATTAAAGTACTAATAATACATTACTAAAGTATTAATACTTTAATACAATAATTGATGATGACCATGGTTGACTATGGTTGACCATGACCATGATTGATTATGGTTGACTGAGGTTTATGATGGTTGACCATGCCCAAGGCTGAAATTATGTTTTGTTTGTCACATGGCATCGTAAGGTTATGGTCATCAAAATATAAAGAACGATTTTTCTTTGTTACATTATGGCGTTGCAATAGGTTTGTCATGGTTCAAAAGTGGGTTTTGTTCGTCACATTGCTACGTTGGGAAATGTTTGTCTCATTGCAATGTTGGTCTATGTTTGTCACATTACCACATTGAGTTGAATACATCACATTTTGACAATGGATTGTATGCATCCCATTATGATGTTTGAAATTGTCTTTCACAATGTGACGACAAGATATGTGTGTCACATTGCGAATATGTTCATCACATTGCACCGTTAGAAAATGTTTGACACATTGTGATGTTGAGACCATGTTGATTATGGTTAACCATGGTTTACTGTCACATTGCAATGTTGATAATGTTTTCTTCATTAGATTGTGACATCAAGTTTCTTTCGTCACATCACATCATAAGGCACTATCACATTGCAATGTTGATAAAAAAAAATCTTCGTTAAATTGTGACATCATGTTTTGTTCGTAACATGACATCGTAAGGTTCTGGTCATCACATTGCAATGTAGGGTTTTTGTTTAACACATTATGGCATTGGAATAGTTTTGTCACATTTTGACAGTGGGTTATATTTGTGACATTGTGACATCGGGGAATGGTCATCTCATTGCAATGGTGGGCGATATCTTTCACATTGTGGCATAAGGTGATCCAGATTTTATGAGAAGAAAGAAATGAATACATATTATTAAAATATGCTTAACACAAAATAAAAAAGATACAACAAAACTGGTTTTCTATTCAATAAGAAAATAAGTTGAAGCTGTAAAATGCAGCGAAAAACAAGCTTGCTAGAATGGTGGCGGCTTATCTCTAAGAAGAGATGTGACGGCTGCGCTCATTCGCAAGAATATGGTTACAATGAGGCTCTCCAGGAATTTTACAATAAATAGGAATTTAAAAAACCCTAGACATCCAAAAACCTAACCCTAGGAATTGAAGTGCCAAAACTCATGTGGGCCCTGTTTGGGTAAGTTAGTACATCAACTTCCCTGGGTCATAACCTTTGCATACGATCTTTGTTTTAGGCGCATGACAGCCCATTGGAAAGGTCTAACCAAGAAGAAAAAAATTCGAGTGGCTCAGGACAATGCCTTTGGTAGTCACTTGGGCCCCAAATCCCCAAAAAACGTCATTATGGCCTCAAAACGGCCTCTAAAGTTTGGAACTCAAAAAACTGTCAAAAACTTGCCAAGGTGGAAAATTGTTTTTCGAGCCAGTGGAATAGGTGGATGGCCATCGATATCCACCTGGATCAATCTTCCCTCCTTAGGAATAAATGGTCTCCATTGCATTGAGTTCCCCCATAAGATGAGGAAAATTCTGTTGAATTTGGCCCCGGGTGAGCCACTTGCCTTGGTGCAGGAGTTGCCTTACTTTGACAACTCAATAAAGTTGGATCATTTGTTATTGATTTCCCTTGATCTGTGTGTCCACAATCTGATCATTGGATTCCTGATGCATGCAGTCAAGGTTGAGCTCTGTTGTTGTCAACTTCTCTGCTATCTCTGAGGTGTCCAATAATGGTGGGAAATATGGTCGAAGGAGAGCCACGTTGAAGACTGGATGTAGACCAAGGAAGGGGGGAATGTTGAGCTCAAAATCATTGTCACCCACAACCTTGGTGATGGTGTATGACCCATAATGGAGTGGGTTAAGCTTCTGATGGGGCCCTATAAGGCATTCCTTCTGCAAATGCAACCAAACTTTGTCGCCCACCTAAAACTTATGTGGCACCCAATGTCGATCATGAAGTTGCTTGTACTTGGCATTAGACTTCTGTAGAATATCCTGAACCTATTGGTGGATGTGTTGAATCCACTCAATGAGCCAGGTGGCTTTGTCAGCTTTTGGTGGAGCAGGGGAAGAGTCGGTTGAGGTGGTTGCCAGGGGTAGTGCAACATCCATGGGGCCCAATGGTTGGAATCCCAACCCCACCTGAAAGAGGTTGTGGCTAGTTGAGCTATGCAGGGATCATTTCTAGCTATGTTGGACATAGGGAATATTCTCATCCCATGTGTGGGGGTGTTTTGAATTTTACATGCGCAAGATATGTACGGCCATTCGATTGACAACCTCAGTTTGACCATCTATCTAGGGGTGGAAGGAAGTGGCTTTGGTGAGCTTGGTATCTAGCAGTGACCAGAGGCTTGACCAAAATGAGCTGAGGAACCGACTGTCACGGTCTAAGATAATGGTTTTTGGGATCCCAAAATGTACCCATACTCATTCAAAGAAGAGCTAGGTAGTGGCTTATACTATGATGTTCTTCTTGCAGGTGACTACAATCACCATCTTGGAAAAGCGATCAACAACCAAAAAAACACAGTCATTTCCCCTCTTTGTGGACGAGAGGCCCGACATGTAGTCCATTGAGATGGATTCCCATGGCCTGTTAGGAGTAGGTAGAGGGTTGTACAAGCCCTATTTATTAGTGGTCATTTTGGCAAGAACACAGGCAGTGCAGGACCTGGTATACTTGTCGACATCGTGTCAAAGTTTCGGCCAGTAGAAATGTTTCTGCAGCAATGCCACTGTATTTTTAATGCCAAAGTGTCATGCCACTCGATTGTAGTGAGCTTCCAAAATCATCTTTTCCCTCTCACTTGATGGAACACAAATATGGCCCATATAGGACAACAGCCCATCCTGGAGATGGAAATTAGCGACCACTGATTTGGTGCCCAACATTTGGTAGGTGGTGGAGAAGTCAAGGTTTGTCTCATAGAGTTGGGGCCATTTGTAGGTCTCGTGGCTACAAGTGTCTAGCATCGTGGTGAGTTTTGCGACTAGAGATTGGTTGAGGAATTTAGCAACTCGGTTGGTACTTCTTGTTTTATACTTAATGTTGAGGTGGAATTGTTGTAAGTATTTTGACCACTTCTAATGGCGATCATTCTACAATTTGCCTTGGGTCTGCATGAACTGTAGTGGCTTGTGATCAGTTTGGATGATTGTTTCCTTCCCAATAATGTAATGTCTCCACTAGCGGTAGGCTTGCACAATGGAGTACAATTTTTTGTCGTCAGTAGGGTACTTACAGACAGCATTTGATAGTGTCTCACTATTATATTCCACAGGGTGGCCTTGTTGAGTAAGAAAGGCACCCACAACATAGTCTGGATAATTTGTCTCGATATCAAAGGGATGTTGCAGGTCCGGTAATGAAAGTACGGGGGATGAGCACAAATGCTTCTTCAAGTAATCAAAGGCTTGTTTTTGGGACAAGCCCCACACAAATTTTTCCTTACCACCACCCCTAGTTACTTGGTTGAGGTCTCATGCGATATGAGAGAATCCCAGCATGAACCTGCAATAGAAATTATTGAGGCAAAAGAAGCTATGAAGTTCAGTGAGTGTGGTTTGGGATGGCTAGTCACGGATGACTTGGATCTTGGCTAGATACACATGCACACCATGTTGATCAATGATGTAGACTAAGTAATGGACCCTTTCCATGCCGAAGGATCATTTTTCCAAGTTTTCATATAGTTTGTGTTGTTGCAGGGTATGCAGAACCTGCTGAATATGTTGCAAGTGTTCCGACCAAGTCTTGTTGTACATGAGGATTTCATCCAGATACACCACTACAAAAGTATTGGTGAAATTTCATAGGATATCATCCATCATCCTCCTAAAATATGTTGGAGAATTTTTCAAACCAAAGGGCATGACCAGCCATTCAAAAAGACCTTCTTTTGACTTGAAGGAAGTATTTCATACTTCTTTTGTTCTATTGGGACCTGGTGGTATCGAGACTTCAGATCAATCTTACTGAAGTATTTGTCCCCCGTGAGTTGATCAAGGAGGTCGTCGATTCGGGGAATCGGGTACCGGCTTCGGAATGTGATTTTATTCAGGGCTCGGTAATCAATGCAGAGTCTCTAGCTCCCATCTTTCTTCTGCACCAGCATGATTGGGCTCTAACAAGGTGATGAGCTGGGATGGATGTTCCCCTTGTGCATCAATTCTTGGATCTACCTCTTGAGCTCCTCATTTTCTAACAGAGAGCGGTGATAGATTGGCCCATTGGGTAGCGGTGCGCCTAGGGTCATATTGATGGGATGCTTGACCTGGCAGTGCAGGGGTACTCCGGTAGGAGAGGAGAATATATCTAAGTATTGTTCCAAGACCTTATCCACTTGTTTATGTTGTGTGGATATATTGGTCATGGAGGCCCTGGATGTGGTCGTGATCTTTCCCTCACTCTGAGAGAGAATCACGAAGAAGACAAATTTCTCGGTCTAAGAGATAACCTTCTTGTATTGCTTGGTATAGATCAAGGAAATAGTATTAGGAGGGAATGCCTCAGGTATCCTGTACAATTTTTTGTTCAAAGTAACAATAACACTACGAGGCCTAGACTCATATACAACATGAAATTTCCATAAATAAGGTTGGCCCAAAATAAGATTACAAATTTCGAGAGGAGAAACATCACACAATACCTCGTCTTTGAAGGGCTTGATTTCATATGACAATTAGCACTGTTGGTTGATGCGGAGATTGCTTCCTTGGTGGAGCCATCCAATGGTGTAGGGTTGTGGGTGCGGCGTTGTCAGCAAGTCCAACCGCTTGATGACCTCTTTTGATATGAGGTTCTTCTGGATACCGCTATCAACAATGAAGTGCAGCGGGGTGCCTTTTACCCACATCTGTGAATGGAAGAGGCACTGTCCTTCTTCTGGCTCATCTGGTTCACCATGCTAGAGCTTGGTGGTAGAAAAGGTGGCATTGGGTTTCGCGTCAATGATCTATCTTCCCCTTTTTGTTTCTGACTCAGAGTCAGAACCTGCATCTGATTCAAAGGTTTTCACTTTGACCACCAATGACTGCTTTGAGTGGCAATCATTAGTGTTATGCCAAGGGATTTTATGGAAGTCACACCACTTCTCGGTATCTTTCTTTGTATTTCTGGTGTCCTTCTTTGCTTACGTCTTGGACTGGTTGTCTTGATACTATCCATATTTTCTCTTTCCTTTGTTCTGTGGGTTGGGGCCGCCTTTTCCTAACTTTTGTTGTGTGGGGTTCTCGGGCCCAAATTGTCGCATCTTTTGTTTGACTTTCTGCTCAAATTTGATGGCATATCGGTAGGTCGGGCCCAAGGATGAGATGTCCATAAATTCCATTTCGGTTTATATTTATCTATGAAGAGCACTGTGATACTTGATCACCAAATGTCGCTCTAAATATTTGATACCTGGCTTGGTGCATAAGGTATGGAAAATATTTGTGAACTCTAGCACTGTCTCGTCTCTTTCTTGCCATAGTGTGGTCCATTTGGTATACAAGTCGTCATAACTTCTGAAAAGGTAGTATTGTTCCTTAATAGCATCCCTGAAGGATTCCCAAGTGGTTGTGACTGTAAATAATGAGGTTTCCTTTGTTTCCCTTTGCTCATAGAAAGTTTCCTAGCAATCTTTGACATAGGGAACGGATTTGAGGAGTGCAAAAGTAATATTTTCTCTATTCGAAAAGTTATGGATGGAAAAACAACCTTGTAGTAGATTCAACCACTTGTCTACAACATTTGCGTCTATCTGACCTTCAAATATAGTAATATCGAAGTTGATTTGTACCTTGAAGGGGGCAATGCCTCCGCTCGAGGAAGATGTGTCATATGTTGGTAGTTGCTGAAGGATTTGTGCAAAACTATCCATAATCGCGTTCATCTACTACGTGAGGGATTCCTCAAGAAACATTTTGAAAGGATCTCTTGTCCCGCCATATTTCTTTTCTCCTACCATGAGAGGTCTCTTGGGCGTGCGAGAGATTTTCTCCTCAAGAGAAACAAGCTTGAGACCCAATTATTTGTACCCTGACCTCATTGGGGACATGCATTAAGACAACAAGGAGCAGACCACTCTGATACCACTGATCTGTATTTTATGAGAAGAACGAAATGAATACATATTACTAAAATATGTTTAACACAAAATAACAGAGATATAGTAAAACGGGTTTTCTATTCAATAAGGAAATAAGCTGAAACTATAAAATGCAGCGGAAAACAAGTTTGTTGGAATGGTGGCAGTTTATCTCTGAGAAGAGATGTGACGACTGCGCTCATTCGCAAGAAAATGGTTACAATGAGGCTCTCCAAGCCTTTTACAATAAGCAGGAATGTCAAAAACCCTAGACATCCAAAAACCTAACCCTAGGAGATGAAGCACCAAAAGTCATGTGGGCCTCATTTGGGTAAGTTAATACATCAACTTCCTGGGGTCATAACTTTTGCATACAATCTCTTCTTTAGGCACACGATAGCCCATTGGAAAGGTCTAACCAATAAGAAAAAAATTTGACTAGCCCAAGTAAGTGCCTTCAACAGTCACCTGGGCCCCAAATCTTTAAAAAATGTTGTTTAGGGCCTCAAAACGGCCCCGGAAGTTTGGAACTCGAAAAACTGCCGAAAAATTGCCAAGGTGGAAAGTTGTTTTTTGAGCTAGTGGAATAGATGGGTGGCCACCGATATCCACCTGGATCATGAGTTTTTGTACAAAACATCACAACAATGGGTTATGTTTTTCACATTGCGACATTTGGAAATGTTTCTAACATTATGATGTTAGGCTATTTATGTCACATTGCGACGAGGAGTCTATGTTGATCACATTGGTTTGATGAGGTTATATTCTTCACAAAGCGAAAATACAAAAGGTTCATGATATTGCAATGATGGGGCTATTTTGTTAAATTGTGATGATAGGGCAAGGTTTTTCGCATTGTAACGTTCGCACAGTTCGTCACATTGTGACCTTAGGAAATGGTTGACACATTGTGATGTCAAGACCATGTTGATTATGGCTAACCATGTTGGATCATGTTGATTATGGCTAACCATGGTTTACTTTCACATTGCAATGTTGATAATATTTTCTTCATTAGATTGTGACATCAAGTTTTGCTCACCACATCACATCATAAGGTTATGGTCATCACATTTCAATGTAGGGTTTTTGTTTATCACATTATAGCATTGGAATAGGTTTGTCACATTTTGATAGTGGGTTATGTTTGTGACATTGCGACGTGAGGGAATGGTTGTCTCATTGCAATGTTGGGTTATGTTTTCCACATTGTGACATTATGTTGTGTACGTCACATTATGTTGTGTACGTCATTATGTTTCTCACATTATGACATTATGATATTTGTGTCACATTGTGAAGAGGAGGCATATGTTTTTCATATTGCAACATTTGGAAATGTTTATCACATTATGATGTTAGGATATTTGTGTCACATCACAATGTGGAATTTGGAAATGTTTCTCATATTATGATGTTAGGATATCTATGTCACATTTTGACAATTTTTTTTATTTGTCACATTGTGACATCGGGGAATGGCCTTCTCATTGCAATGTTGGATGATGTTTGTCACATTGCAGCATTAGGTTTTGTACATCACATTGCATCAAAGGCTTATTTTTGTCACATTGCGACGAGGCGAAAATGTTCATCATATTGGAATGACGAGGTTGTATTTGTCACATCACAACAATAAAAAATGTTCATGACATTGCGATGATGGGGATACTTTGTGAAATTGTGATTATAGGGAAATGATTGTCACATTGCGGACATCACATTTTGAGGTTTGCATGTGTTCGTCACATTGTGACGTTAGGAAATGTTTGACACATTGCGACATCGAGACCATGTTGATTATGGTTAACCATGTTGGACAATGTTTATTGTGGTTAGCCATGGTTTATTGTCGCATTGCAATGTTGATAAGGTTTTCTTTGTTATATTGTGACATCAAGTATTGTTTATCACATCACATCACATCATAAGCTTATGGTCATCACATTACAGCATAACGTTTTTGCTTATCACACTATGGCATTGGAATAGGTTTATCACATTTTGATAGTGGGTTATGTTTGTGACATTGCAACGTCAAGGAATGGTCATCTCATTGCAATGTTGGGCTATGTTTGTCACATTGTGACATTAGGTTGTGTATGTCACATTGGGACAATGGGTTATTTTTATCATATTATGAAATTTAGAAATGTTTCTCACATTATGTCGTTAGGATATTTTTGTCACATTACGATGAAGAGCCATATGTTTTCCATATTGCGGCATTTTGAAATGGTTCTCACATTATGACATTAGGATATTTGTGTCACACCACATTGTGACAATAATATAATTTTGTCACTTTGTAATGACAAATATATGTTTGTCACATTCTAGAAATAGGTCTAGGTTCATAACATTGCGATGTTACTATGTTTGTCAAAATGTGATGATGACGACGAAGCTATGATGGGGCTATGTTCATCACATTGCGAAAATAGGGATATGATGGTCACATTGCAACATTATTATGTTCCTCATATTGCAACTTTCAACTTTTATTATATTACAACATTGGGTTATGTTTTTTAGATGACAAGGTTGGTTCATGTTCCACACATTATAGAAATAAAGTTTTCTCCATGTTTTTTAAGAAAATATAACAAAGTGTTTCCTTTGTCACAAAGATAGGAACTTTGAACTAATGTGATGTATTACAGACAAAGAAACTTAGAATCATACTTGTTCTAAGGACATTGATAAACCATCATCTTTAACTTTACAGATGATGATTTTTGCTTGATATAAAGAAATTGATAGAAAATTATCTTGAACTTTGTAGATGATGAATTATAAATGTTCTAAAGACATTGATAGAAAATCTACTTGATTTATATTGTTTTTTAGGACATTGATGATAAATCATTTAATAATTTATACTTGTTATAAAGGCATTGAAAAAAATTCATATGATGATGAGTTATATTATTCTAAGAACATTCATAATAAATCTACATTATTAATGCATTATAGATGATGACTTATATTTGTTTTGAGAAAATTGAAAGGAAATCATGTTGACTTGTTTTATACTTTGCACATGATGATTTATACTCAATCTAAGGACATTGAAAGCAAATCAACTTGAAATTTGATGATGAAGTATTATTGTTATAAGGACATTTAAGTAGACCACACATGGATCATAGAGTGTATACATTGCACCATGATACAAACTATGACCA
>ML791080.1:595872-620042 GCA_009831015.1 Picea engelmannii | reverse complement strand
GTTCAAGTGAACTAAATAAATGGAACCTGAATTCTTTTTCTTTTGTGTTGTTCCATTTATGAGTATAACATAAATCTGTTAAATTCAGGACCGAATTTTCTCTCGTATTTGTTATTCCTTAAAATCAATCATCCTTCAAACACAGTTGTTTAATCTCTGTACACAGTTGTTTAATCTCTGTTGTAGATTATTTCACTGTTAATTCATTCTATTATGTTATTCCAATAAGGATATAACCTAAGAAAAGAAATAATGTCAATAATATATATTGAATCGTCAATCTGTCCATTCGTCTATTGATATATCTACCTTGACTGTTACAATTCAAAGGTAGGATGCTAGGTAAATAAATATTTTTAGATCCAACTCCTTCAATTAACCTCCTCTTAAGCGTTTCACTAACAAAGATTCAACATTTCTTACCCTAAATTGATCTCGTTTTCTTCTTAATCTCTGTGAACCTAATCTTTATGACTTGAATTTTTTATACTTGGAAATAGTGTAAATGTTTTACTTTTGAATTTTTTATGGGCATATTTTCAGATATTTTTTATTAAAATCTGATAAAAATTGTTAAAACTCAAAATTTGAGTGATTGAGTTTGTATAATTACAATAACTTGAAAATTTTTAAAGTATTGAATCCATTTATATATTAAAAAATATAATTTAAACAATAAAAAATAAAAATTTCTCCACTGCTTTACTAGATTCAAATGAAAGAGTTCAAAAATTAAATGTTTAAACAACCCTAAAATTATGTTTGAAAGCTTGATTATTTGTCGATTCTAAGTTGTAGGGTTTGTTGAGTAAACCTTTCCTTTCGGCCAACTTTTGAAACCTTGATCTGTCATAGTCATTTGTCGATGGGTAATCTTTAGTTTAAATTCTTTATTTCTTTGTTTCTTTATTTATGTTAAATTATTAAATTAATCACTCAAAATCTGTGTGGCATGTATCACTACCTCTAATTCAATTAATACTCAATGGAAATATTGCATAAATCTGAGGTTATTCTATAAACCCTAGTTCCCGCAACTCCAACCTAAGTTCTACTTTTTATAATCCGCACTGGGAAGGAGTAATTGCTGTCGGGTGAACGGTTGAATATATTAATTATATCACATAATCTTATATACAATGTTATATTTGAATGTATATAATCTAGGAATTATCTCGTTAAATTTCATATTCATATAAACTCGTTATGAGGGTAAATTAAATATATTTATTGGGTGCACTTAAGGAACATATTATTTATGTCTAGATTAAAATTTATGTAAGTATATAATTATTTGTGTACGATCAAGTCATACTAAATTGGTGTTTCTTTTTGAATTTAAATTTGTGACTTCTTATGAAAAAACGCATGTTGTTAATCATTAGACCCATTCAAACTATATAGTTAAAAAATATGTGCAAGTATCCTAAAATCATTAAATATATGTGAAAAATAATAGTTAATGCTAACTATGATTTTACCCAAATTACAAGTTTTATGGTTATTAAATTTTCCAAAATTCACATCTACATAAAGATACTTGAATGTTAGTTTTCTGAAAGTTGAAAGTAAAATGTATTCATGGTTTGCGCAAGTTACCGTCCATAGGTATTCACTTGTATGTTTAGGGCTGAAAAATATCAAGTTTGCCTTAATTGTATGTGTAAATTAATGATTGAATTCACTACTCAATTGCTTAGAAGTACTAACATCATATTGAAATTAATTACTTCAAATAATATCAGTTTTATCATTTCCTTAATGTTAATAAATATTTATATTTCATGGTAATGCTCTTAGTTTTGTTTCTTAAAAATAATATGAATTATGTTCATGTGCTTATTCATGTAATTATATTTATTATAGGAATGAATTATTTTATCATGCTAGTTTGTCAAGGAAATGCAATGTTACTGGTAACCAATGACTATGTGACAAATTGTGTAATATCGTGTAGTTCATCCCAACTTGTGCATGGTGATGAAATGTCTCACAACACACTTGTGAGTTGATGCTTTGTTTTTGGAAGTAGGTTATCGAAAATCTAGTTGTAAATGTCTAATGTTGGATTAGTTGACATTGATAAATTATTTATGAAGTCTTGTAAAGTAATTATTCCTTTATCTATTTATATATAGTTGGATACCTTAAATACAGACAACTTGTTTAGGCATTACATATGGTATCATATCCAAGTTCAACACATTAGAACTTTGGACCCATTACAACTTTCGTTTGCAAGAACTTGGTATATATGATTGAGAACTAACTAAATAAAATTTTATTGTATGATGGGTAAAAATGAACATAGGAGGAAGAAGAGGTAGGGATAGGGTTGCTAGGGGTTATTTATGCCTCCTCCATTACAATCTTCGTCTTTAGATTCACCACTTTGAGAAGAGGAGCATGTTAGAGAAACCGAGCACATTTCCACCAGTGAAGTAATGAATATGATGAGATCTTTCCAAAGGATGTTTGATACATTAATGAACCATTTAGAAAAGGAAGAAGGGGGAGTATCCACTCTTATCACTCTTATCAAAGGATTGAAAAATCCTTCCAACAATCACATGCATAGAGAGTTGGAAAAGGTGAAATTGCTATAATTTTGGGGATCTATTAATGGTTAGGCCATTGAAGCTGGGCTAGAAAACATAGTGATGTGTTTTTCCCTAAGGGATTACACATCCAACCTGAAGGTTCGCATAGGTATATTCCAGCTGAAGGGAAGTGCCCTATTGTGGTGGAATGTACTTTTACCACAGCTGGGAATGGACATATCTGACATATCATGGGAACTATTTCAAGAGCGTATGTGTCGAATGAATTCATTGAAAGACAACTCAATGAATTTAACTCCTTATGACAAGGAGGAAGATCATAAGGAGGAAGATTAATGCTCGAATATGAGGCTATATTTATGGGGCTACTAAGATATGCCCTACATCTAAGCACTGAGAAATTATGGGTTAATGCGTTTATTTTTTAGTTGAACTATAAAATAAGGGGAAAATTGAGGATCATGATGCCTTGAACCCTACATGAGGCAGTTCAAAATGCCATCATTGTGAAGGAAGATATTTCTAGTGGTGGGAAGAGCAGACCAATGAGACCTACGGGTTATGGATTTCAGAGATAGCCACCATTTCAGACTTCTAGTAGAACCTGTGAAATTTCGTACGGATGTGCTAGAGGACCAGTTTTTGTGACACCATGTCATCCAAGTAACCAAATACCACCTTACATATCACCATTACATCAATAGTAGTATATTCCTATACAGCAGAAACGACCTGTACCACAGAACAGTAGACTTTCCTTTCCTTATTCGAACAGCAGGAGTCAACCTCCTAAGAGGGGGTGATGGACTTTTGGGGAACCACACTATCAGAGAGACTATCTCGTTGCACATATGGGAGTCGGTCGATACTAGAGTAAACTACAATGGGAGATATGGGAAAATTCCACAAAATTCAAGCAGCAGTAAATATCTGCCATCAGTCAATAGTTTTAGAGACTTCAAGTAAGGTTAATGAGAAAAAAATCCAATTTTAATAGATCCAAGAGCTACTGAAAGCCTAATTTCACATAGTGCATTTCCTAAATTAAAAAATAAATCTATAGAATAAAAATATTCCAATCAAGTAGAAATGGCTTAGGGAGTGAAACATAATGTTGGAGGTTTAGTAAGGGTGCATTTCCTAAATTAAAAAACAAATCTATAAAATAAAAATATTCCAATCAAGTAGAAATGGCTTTGGGAGTGAAACATAATGTTGGAGGTTTAGTAAGGGATTGTGAAATTGATTTAAGGGAGTGTGTATATAAAGTATCCCTCTATGTGATAGTTTTAGGATCTTGTGAAATCGTGATTGGGATGGGTTAGTTAGATACTCATGAAGTAGTATTAGACTGCAAGAAAAATAATCCCTACTTTATAGATGACACAGGTCATAAGAGAATTTTAGTGGGAAAGAACCAAGAAGTATCACTACGCTTTATAACATCCTTGCAACTAAAGAGGAGCATTTGAAAATGATGTACTTTATATGTTGTATTAGCTATGAATGCAATGGAAGACTCACTAAAGTTAGAAAACTAATATGTTGTTTCAAAATTTAAGGATGTATTTCTAGAGGAATTGCCTCAATTAACACCCAAGAGAGAACTGGAGTTCATAATTGAACTCAAACCTGGAATGGAACCTATGGAAAGAACTCCATATCAGATGATGGCACTAGAATTACAAGAACTACAAATGTAGTTAAAGGAAATTTTATATTTGGGCCTTATAAGACCAAGTGTATCGTCGTGGGGAGCACCAGTGATATTTGTGAAGAAGAAGGATGGGTCATGGAATCTTTTTATTGATTATTGTGAATTGAGAAAAGAAATTATTAAAAACCAATACCCACTACCAAGGATTGATGATTTATTTGATCAGATGAAAGGAGTGACAGTATTCTTGAAAATATACTTGTGATTGAGATATCACCATTTAAGGATTAAAGAAGATGATATTCCAAAGATGGATTTTAAGACAAGGTTTGGGAATTATGAGTTCATGGTATTTCCTTTCGTATTGACAAATTCCCTAGGAGTATTTATGAGCCTAATGAACTATGTCTTTCCTGAATGTTTAGATAAATTTGTACAAGATTTCATTGACGATATTTTGATATACTCACAAATATCGAAAGAACGTAATGAACATTTACGACTATTCTTACAGTGTCTCGGAAAAAACAAGATTTATGGAAAGTTGTCTAAATGTTCATTTTACAAATCCAAGATACAGTATTTGGGACACATTATCTTGGGAGAAAGAATCACAATTGATTATAGAATGGAAAGAACCGACAAATGTACATGAAGTACGACGTTTCATGGGATTAGAAGGGTACTATCGAAGGTTTTTGGAAGGGTTTTCAAAGATCATAAACCCTATAACTAAATTGCAAAAGAAAAACAAGAAAATTATTTGGACATAAAAATGTGAGGAAGAATTTCAAAAGTTAAAAGAATCGTTGACGATGGCACCAACTTTGAAAGTACCTAATATGGATCAAGATTTATTGGTATGCACTAATGCATCAAAGGAAGGATTGGGAAAAGTATTGATGTGAGAGGGTAGAGAAATCGCTTACGCTTAAAGAAAACTTTGACCCCATCAAGACAACTATGTGATGCATGATTTAGAACTTTTGGTGATGGTACATGCTAAATTATTAATTGTTTACACATTAGAGTTTTCTGAGAAAGTTGAATTTCATTTTTGTTTTAATTTTCTCAATGTTTCTATCCCCATTCTGGGATTGTCATAAGGAGGTTGTTAATCTCCATTATTATTAGTGATATTTCAAACCCTAAATAAATAGACATTAATACTAATGAGAGATTCAACCAATTATAGTACATGCATTGAGAATATGGGCACACTATCTCGTAGGAAGAAAATTAGAATTATAAATAGATCATCATGGATTACAACACATTTTTACTCATAGAAACTTAATAACAAGAAAAATAAGATGGTCGGAACTATTAAATGAATTTGATTTTGATATAACTCATAGAAACTAAATAACAAGAAAAATAAGATGGTCGGAACTATTAAATGAATTTGATTTTGATATAACTTATATCAAAGGCATAGTAAATAGAGTCACAAATGACTTAAGTCACGGACCACGTATATTCTCTGTTATACCCTTAAAAACAAATTTAAGAGAAAAGATTTTAATTTTACATTTTGAGAACGAATTGTATAAAGAAGTAAAATTTGATATAGAGAACGAAGTTATGCAAATTCCAAATTATGTAGGATATGCCTTGGACGATGATGGATTTTTACGATTTAATGAAAGTATTTACATACCTCTAAATGAAGAAATGTGAAATCTGATATTATAGGAAGCTCGTAGAGCATTATATATGGCTCATCCAGTAGGCAAAAAGATGAACGCAATTTAAAATATTTGTTTTTCTTTAAAGGGATGAAGAAGGATATAGTGAATTTTCTGGTTAGGTGTCTTGAATGTCAGCAAGTGAAGGTTGAGCATAGGCATCTAGTGAGATTATTATAGCCCCATGCTTTACCATAATCTAAATGGGAAATAATTTTGATGGAATTTATAGTTGGATTACCATTGATGTCAAGGAGACATGACTCAATTTTCATAGTAGTAGAAAATTTAACGAAAAGTGCACATTTAATCCATTATTTATTAATGAGATAGTAAGGCTACATGGTGTGCTTAAAAATATAATTTCATACAAAGGATCAGTATTCACAGGAAGATTTTGGACAAGCTTTCAATATGCCTTAGGGACACAATTTAATTTCAGTATGGCATATCATCCTGAGACGAGCGGAAAAACAGAAAGAACAAACCAAATCTTGGAATATACGTTAAGGAACGTCATGGATCAACATAAACATTGAGAGGAATTTATGCCATTGGTCAAATTTACATATAACAACAATTATCAAAGTTCTATAAAGATCAAACTTTTTGAATTTTTGTATGGGAAACTATGTAGAACACCTATTAGTTGAGATAGGCTAGAGGAAATATTTTTAGTAGGAATGTAAGTGATAGAAAAAATGAAAACAATTAGAGGAAGACTAAAGGAAGAAAAAGATGGCATAAATGTTATGTGAATGTGCATAGAACTGATCGAAGTTATAAAGTTGGGGACAAAGTGTTTTTTCAGGTTAAGTCGTAAAAGAGTTTAATCAAGTTTGGAAAGGGAGAAAAATTATCACTGTGATATGCTTGAACGTTCAATATTTTAGAGAGAAAGGGACCAATTTCATATCTTCTTGCTTTACCTACATCCTTAGAGCGCATGCATGATGTTTTCCATGTTTCTATTTTGTGTCAATACATTTTCGATCCTTCACATGTTATTGATCTAAATTATTTATAGATGTCATAAAAGGGGGCCTTGATGGCCGAACTAATCTTCATTTTGGACTAGCACACTCAACAACTTCGGCATCATTTAGTCGAGCAGGTAAAGGTATAGTGGGATAGTTATAGTCCCAATTCTTCTACCTGGGAGGATGCAGTTGAGATGCATCAATACCTATTTTGAACTTTGGGATGAAGTTTAAATTAAGAGGGGTATATGCAGTGCCCCATTTTATCTCACTACTTTTATGAAAACCAAACTTATTCTTTGAGGGCATTTGTTTGCAAATGAATCGGTTAATAAATGTTATGATGACATTTAGACTCAATTTTATTTGGATTTCCTAGATTAAAATGTGAAAATGGTTTACTTAAATGTATGAGATGTTGATAAATAATTAATGCAATAAATTGTTAAGTTGATGATTTATATGATATTGATTATAAATATTGCAGATGTTACTAACAATTCCTAAGTTGACAGGGAAATTAACGATATGTTGATGTGGGCAATGTCAATGTGATTTTGGGACTCCATACTGAGTCAAGGAGTAGTTCTTAATTGATGATTATTTTTTGTAGTTGAAATTATTTATGATAATGCTAACAAATAAAAGGTTTAGTGGATGTAGGCACGTGTATTATGCTTATAGATCTTACTTGCATAGGAGTAACGGGGTTGTATAGATTCATACCTAGTACTATGGGGAGAGGTGGAACAACATCCCTGATTCCACCTACTAGCACTCCCACCGTGGTCCGAGTTGAAAAGTGTGGGGCACTTTTACTCAGTAGTTGCACACTATTATGAGGGTAGTTTGTGGACTCAATCACTCATGAGGATGATAAACTGAGGGGCGGGAAATAAGGTGAAAGACTTATTCCTCAATCTCTATTAGTCTCTCAAATAGGGGCAACGACTAGAGTTAACATGTTTTTTGTAGTTTTGTAACTCTTCCCATTGCTCAAGGTCGGGTGCTTGAAGGGCATGACACATGGCACCCTTGGATTATGCAAGTAAGTCCTAGAGGGCATGGTGGGCATGGAACCCTTAGCATTCTTATGAAATTCTAAATGAATTTGTAAAAGTATAAATGAAAAATAACCTAAAGGTAAGGTACAATAAAAATATATCTTAGAAAAATATCAAATGAGGAAAAACATTAAATAAATCTATGAACTTAGGAAAAAGAAAAATTTTATTAAAAAACAAAATATGATTTTATTAATGACTTTGAGTAAAGTGAAAATAAAATTAAATACATCTAGAAAATGAACTTAAGTTGAATATATACATATTTTATTTATAACAATTTAATTAATGGAAAAATTTTAATACATGATAACTCTAATGAAATGAAAATTGGAGGGAAGAATCCTAAATCAAGTTGAGAACATAAGCTAAGAAAAATTTAAATACATGATAACTCTAATGAAATGAAAATTGGAGGGAAGAATCCTAAATCAAGTTGAGAACATAAGCTAGAAAAGGTAGGCTAATGAGTTACCTCGAAAATGCATTAAATCACCTAGACACTAAATATTCTAGTGCATCTAAAATGGGATTTTGGGAGAAAATCTAGGAGACACTTAGGAGAGATTGTAGGAAACCAAAAAATTGGGTGAGAGAAATGAATTAAATTAAATTAATAAATTAGTATTTTCATGTGAAACTTTCCATGTAAACTACACATGTGGATGAATAACCCATTTAATATAATTATTAATTTACTAATTATGCGTGTGAAGAATAGTTGTCAAGTATCTCTTTTTCTATAAAAATAAAGTTGGTTGGGGGAAGAAGAGGGGACTTTGAATTCCCTAATATTGGATAGTCGTCATAACCACTATTTGACCTTTGACCAATTATATTTGAGTTTGGAAATTGGTGTATTCATTGAGGTGGTAACCTCAGAGCTTGCGGCCTCGAGCACCAATATAGGTTGGTTCTATACAGCTCAGTTGTGGCTCCGGGGACTTTGGTTCTATACAGGCTCCGGGGACTTGGGGAAGAAGAATACCCTATTGAGTTGGTAGGGAGGTATCTTGTGAGTCTATTCAACAAAGATTGCATAAATTTTGGTGAAGTTGACACAGCATTCGACATAGCATTCATCCATTTGGAAGCAATACTCTGATAGACCTTTTGACTTCTCCGATGACAGTACACATTAAAAAAAAATTACATTGTTACTCCTTACAATTGATGTTTAATAAGTAATATGTTAGTTAGTAATCACTTGATCAAATTGTTAAACGATTATGTATCTCTTGGATTGGTTCAAGTGAACTAAATAAATGGAACCTAGATTCTTCTTTTTTTTTGTTGTTACATATATATGATATATATGAGTATAACATAAATTTGAGTATCCCTCCTATTTGTTATTCCTTAAAAAAAAAAAATGTTGCATGCAATATTTGTGTAGATTGATTTATAGTGTGTAGGCACATCTTCTTGGAAGTGTAAAATTAACATAATTAAGATCAGTCATCCTTCAAACATTGTTTCTTAGTCTCTATTGCAGATTATTGCACTATGAATTCATTTTGTTCTATTATTCCAATAAAAATATAACCTAAGAAAAGAAATAGTGTCAATAATATATGTTTAATCGTCTTTCTTCCCATTCCTCAATGTATATATCTACCTTTATTGTTACAATTCAAAGGTAGGATGCCATAGGTAAATTAATATTTTCAGATCTGACTGCTTCAATTAACCTCCTCTTAAGCATTTCACTTACAAAGATTCAACATTTCTAACCTTAAACCAATCTCGTTTTTATTCTAACCTCTCGGGACCTGATCTCTGTGACTTAAAGTTGTGATCTCTCGGGAAATAGTTTTAAAAAAGAAGATGGTAATCTCTGAAGGAATTCATGTAGGTAGCATGGTTACGCATTATACAGTTGAGCTTCGTTACTTCCACTCAACCGATATATAAAACCTCTCAAGTAATTAAACGTTAATGCAATGTTAAGAATCTTAATATGGTAATAATCCTTTACCATATCGAAATCTTGGTAAAGGATTATTGAAATCTCTCCCTGAACTCCAGTATTTCCACACTGTATTGACCTCGTCAGTTTTAGGTAGTGTTATATGGCACATGGGATTATGCAGATCCTCATACCAATGCAACTTCAAAGGACGTCATTACCAATGCAACTTCTTAACTTCTTTGTATCCACAGGCGTAATCCTTGAAATATGAGTTGGAAGCTTGGAAGCCTTAACTGAAATGATGTTTGGAAGCTTGATTCTGCATCAATTCTAAGTTGTAGGGTTATTTTTCTAACTTTTGAAACCTTGATCTGTCATCTAGTCGTGCATGCAACAGTTGTCAATAGGCATTCTTTAGTTTAAATATGTGACTCTTTGTTTCTTTATTTAGGTTAAATTTTCGTGGCATGTATCTAGACCTCTAATTCAACTAATACTCAATGGAAATATTGTGTAAATCTAAGGTTATTCTATAAACACTAGTTCCAGCAACTCCCATCTAAGTTCTCCATTTTATTCTCTATAGTCAAAAGAAGTCAGTAATCAAGAAATTGACTAAGTGAGCGATTATTGGATCTCTGTCAGGTGAACAGTTGAATATATTAATTATAACACCTTCATATCACAATCATTTCCTCGTGTGTCTTCAAGATAATTATCTAGACAAAATTTGATATCATGATTAGGTAACTGATCATATATATCATATTCGTTCTCAATGAAACTATGAAATCGATTCCTTAAATGATAGTAACTCTTGGAGTATCATATCCTTCTTTAATTATTGTAGTTTAATAAGTGTAAATGCAAGTAATAACTTGTGTGAAGAAAATCATTTAGGTTGAGTATTATATATATTGACCTCGAGTTAAAAAATTAGGTAATCACCATCACTTGATTAGGTAATTCACACCACACATCAATTTTATTCCATAGATGTTGTTATTCTTGATCCCATACTTCTATGCATACAATAAGTTAATTACATTGTGCACTAATTTTAATTTTCATGTAGTGTTATATATGCATCTTGCTTATTGATCGCGACAGGTCTATTTCCCATAGGTGCAGAGTTATAAGTTAAACTTAGTTGCAGCTTCAAGTTCGCATGCTCTTCACCCTTCAATTCTGGCCTAAATTCCTCTATTAGAAGAGCTTTGTAATTCTTTGTGTCCAATAGCACCTAAACTCCATGCGCTAATATCTCCTAGTGACCAGCTATTAGAACCCTACGCTTAAAACCAAACACCTTTTTTTTTTATGACACTAAGTTGCTATTACAACCCTACGCTTAAAACCAAACACCTTTTTTTTTATTCTGACGCTAAGTTCTTTGGTCAACATGACCAGATGTTGGTGACTTGGTGCTTATTCCCTTAATCACTTAATATATGGTAATAATACTCCTCGCGACCAATGGTTGTGACCAGGTGCTTATCTTTTCCAAAACCACATGCCAAAACCTTGTGCTTATACTCCTAGCACTTTGTTGATACCCGTTCAACCTAGATCATAGATCTCATGTCTTTATCAATGGTTGGATCTATTCCTTTTGATAATGGATCGTCGTTGATCCTATCATGATCAATGATCACAATGCTCTCGCCATATATTGTCTCCTATATGGATGCATTTACGTCTGCATGACATATTTCATCATTGGGACGTCGAAACTTTTATACTCTCCAACAAACAGAACTCACTGGGGTTCTAGATCTGAAATAATATGGACCGTTGATCCTGATAATGATAAATGATCACAATATTCCCATCCCTACTATACAACTACCAGTATGTGCTTTGGGCTTGCCTACGTGAACCTATCATGTGTCATTTGTTTACTAGGTTTCCACGTGTCACCTCATTTCATGGCTTTCACACGCACCATCTACCAAATGGAATTTAACACGTGACATATTTTGTATGGACCACATGTCACTTCCTCAGTGGATTTCCTTACATCAGCATGACATTTGTCATCATCGGGACCTGAGACTTTTAGGCCCTTCAATACTTTAAAACCTTCGATGTCCGCGGTCCACTATAATGAGAACCGTTGATCTGGTGGCTTAACTCAGATCTAATATCAGTCATCGATTCCTTCTAAACATGGATTTTTATCTCCCTTAACTTCCTCGTATATTCTAACCTCTGATACAGATATTGTTCGTCGATCTGGCTCTGGAATGGATGGCCAAAACTTACTCTCGCCACCGGCTATCGAGACTTTAGAGAATCCTTCTAACTTTGATCTAACGGCTTATATTCAACAATGGAATAATCCAAAATTTATCGTTCCTAGATTCTTACAAAGGGTTTTTTATCTCTAGTTTTCCTTGCACGTAGAATAGTCTTCGACCTCTGTTCATATTCATGATTCCAAACAACTCAACCCAAACTTTCTTTGATTAAGATCATCGATCTCTTCGATGATTGATGATCAATTATGATCTAAACCTGCACAACACTGCTTAGAGAATAATTTAACACATAGAGGATCTCATATGGATTCAATAGTTCACACTTCACCCAATGATATACAAGGACACCAGATAAACACATGGACATTCTTTAAATGAATCTGCACACAATTACATAAGGCCTTCTCGCCTTCCTGGCCTGATTTACGTTCAATTTTCCTATTGATACAGCTCCCCTACTCCCCCGTAGGGCTACACGACCTCTCGGTCAACAATATCTAATTCTCTAAGTCAAACGAGACTTTGAGACCTTAATAGTCTCACCTCTTAATCAAACACAGACCCTTTCGGCTTCTGGTGCAGGTCTTATGATACCTGCGACCTTATCCTTTGTGCTTCAATGAAATATCAGAATTGGAATTAGCCCCTTTTCTCTTGGCCCCTCCTTAGATGTGACCTTGGGCGATGACCTCACACAAACACATGATTATGGGCGCGGCCAAAGGTATTTTGAAACCAAACCACTTTTTGGCCCGTAATTCTCCTCGAGCCTCCATGTGTCCTCTTATCAAAATCGTGGTCTCGATTACAACCCGCCCTCAACTTTTTAAATATTGATCACTTTCTGTCCCCGCAACGCGACAGGACCATCGATCTCATGATCTTGATGGTGCTTATGAACTGATGGCTCAGATCTATCCCTTTCAAACCTGTGGATCAGATCTGACCTCTTTCAAATCAATGGCTATGATTTGTTTCGGAATTTCATACTTTGGAATTCTCAAGTCTCAAACTTTCCTTTCTTTCATACGTCAATCTTTTGGAGGCGACGATTTGCGAACACCTATCCTTCTTAATCATCGTCTCTGCCTCTACTTCGGGGATTTGACCTTTAACCTAGATCAACGATCCTGCGACCCCTTTCTCGATCAATGGTCAAGATCTCCTTTGGGTCTCCAGACTTATGATATCTCAAATATCAAGATTCACTTCAACTTGAAGTACATAGGATTCTATCACGTGTCCTCTTGAATCAAACATTTGAGGCTTACTTCGGTCCTTTACCCGAAATCTACAAATTTATGCCATTTGTCATCTGGATCTGACGGTTGAGGATTTCTTTGAGATTTTACCCAGAATGCACAAATTTATGCCACATCTTTCTTAATCTGATGGCTATGAATTACTTTGGTACTTTACCCGAAATCCACAGATTTACGCCACGTCTCTTCTGGATCAGGTGGTCCAGATTCACTTCGGATGATCTGACGCTTGAGATTTACTTTGGATGATCTAATGACTGAGATCTACTTCAGATGATCATATGATTGAGATTTACTTCGGCTCTTTGGCTCTCTAGGCTTCGAGAGTTCCAAATCTCAACTGAAAAATCTTGAACAGATTTCCCCAAAGTCCATGATCTATCGCCACATGTCCCTCTGGATTGGACAGTCAAGATCTCCTTCATCTCTCTGGGCTTCGGGAGTTTTAACTCTCAAAATTTGCTTCCTCCTAAAGCTCACGGTCTGCTGACACGTGTCTCCTGATGATCAATGGTCCAGATTCTCCTCCTAGTGAGGAACAACCTCAAATTACTTCGACTATTCCACCTCCTCTTGGTCCACAAACTATCGGAGTTGTGGATTTTGTGCCACCTGACTCCCTTGATGATGGATGGTCCCAAACTACTTCGGGACTTCAAAACTTTGGTAAGTTCTCTCTCCTGCGTGTGCAAAGCGCTAAGTCTCATGCACTTTTCTTTGATCATATGGTTGTTGGTCCTCTGTGTTGTGATCCAATGACTATTGTCACTCCTCCTCTAGAGCTTTCGACTTCCTCCAACTTAGAAGGCTTTTTTGTTGTTCAAAGGTCTCAACCTTTGCTCCTCCTATGAATTCGTCTCTTGGACCTCATCTATGCTTCTGAAAAGTGCTATCTCCTCTAAGCTTGATCTCTTTGAAGATCTTCAATTTCCCATGCACTCCTTGCGTTCTCTGGATTTCGATAACTCAGATCGAAGGATTTCTTGAAAAGAAATTCTTCTCTCCCTCCTGGCATTCCTCTATTATGGTTCTTCGATGCTTGGTCACTCCTTGACATTGTGCACTCCTTGCACCTGGTCTAAGTTTCCTTTTCTCTCTCTGAACTTCTCTGATTCAACTGGGACTCAGTCGATGCACTCCTTGCATACGATATGCACACCTTGCATACGAGTTTTAGAAGAGAAACAATTGAAACTTATCCATTTTCGTCACGAACTCATACAATCAACTCTTAAACAATCACACATGAACAAAATAAATTGAAGAACACATACAAAACATAAAATTCATTCATTCAATCACACCTTGAAATGAATACAGTCTGAAGATTTTGGGAAATTGTGTCTGTTCTATTCATTCATGAAAACAAATTACATAATATTGTAGTTATTCACTATGTCTTCCTTCTACTCTATCCTACTCTACTATATCTTCTTATCTCTCTTCATACTTTTACAATACCACAACAAACTATCTAAGGACTGGCTCCACGATCTCTCGTCATCTTGTCTGCAACCTATCCTATCAAGTCATAGTGGTTACCTACTTTTTCCTATTACAATAACTAACAGTTATTGCTAGATAAGAGCCAACACTCTATATTTGAAACTCCTTACAGTCCTATACGACTTTACAAACACGACATATTTAAAAATGTTTCTTTCAAAAATATCTCAACAACTCGATTTACTTCTGAGTTAATTTTCGATTTGAAACTATGTCATGTTAAGATGTCATAGCTTTGCCTCTAGGCTTGCGTATTTGAATTTGAAGGTGATGCTCTTGCATCATACTCCTCTAGTTAAAATATTCATTGACTCATGTCCATGAGTTCTTGCACTATTTTTCCATGCTTCAAAATATCAGGTTTTGTGACCCAACTTGAATCTTCCACTAGATGATTTTTCCACTTCACTAAGTATTCAGGATATGTCTTCCTCCTGGTCTTCTTCCCATCTCTTTGTTCAATGATTTTCTCCATCTGAGTTTTTTCTGCTGTGGGAAATTGTTCTTCCCACTAAAATTATTTCTGATCATTTGATTCTCCTACCTTATCTCTCTTGTAAGGATACAGGTTTGCAACATTGAATATCGGTGATATCCCAACACTGTTTGAAAACTTAATTTCATAAGCATTGGCTACGAATTTTCTGAGAATCCTGCACGATCCTATCTTCTTCATATTCAACTTTTTATATGTTCCCCTTGGAAACCTCTCTTTTCTCAAATGAGCTAAAAAATCACCTCCCACTTCAAATTAAACTTCTCTCCTCTTCTGGTCAACTCTGTTTTTGTATTTATGGTTGTTGTCATGTAGCTACTCTTTGACTCTGTCATGGAGTTTATACATTTTTGTTGAAAAATCCTATGCTCCAGTGCTTCTGAACTCATCTTGATTCAGATATCTCAACTCTATAATCCCTCTTGGTTGTATTCCATACACAATTTCAAATGGAATTTTCCTTGTGCTTCTGTTCACTGAATTGTTAAATGCAAATTCTACTTGTGCCAGAATGTGATCCCATTGATGACCTTGCTCAGTGACTAAACTTCTTAACAAGTTTCCCAGACTTATGTTTACTACTTCATTTTTTCCATTTGTATGAGGGTGATATATTGAACTAAAGGAAAATTTTGTCCCCATCCTCTTCCATAGAGTCCTCCAAAAGTGTCCTACAAATTTGGTGTCCCTGTCTGAGACTATACTCCTAGACAATCCATGTAGTCTCACTACTTCTCTGGAAAACAAATTGGATATATGTGTAGCATCGTTTGTCTTCTGGAATGGTATGAAATGTGCCATTTTTGAAAATCTATCCACCACAAAAAATATGGAATTGCTCCATTTTTTAGTTCTTGGCAATCCCAATACAAAATCCATATGGATTGCATCCCACGGCCTCTCTGGAATTGGTAATGGCTGATACAAACTAGTTTCTTGTTGTCTTCCTTTTGCATGCTGACAGATTCTACATTTGCTCACAAACCTTTTCAGCTATTCCCTCATGCTCGGCCAATAATATGAATTTCTCAGCTGTGCAAATGTCTTATCATGACCAAAATGTCCAGCTAAACCTCCATTATGTTTATATTTCACCAGGTTATCTCTCATTGAGCATTTTGGTATGCATAGTTGGCTTCCTTTGAACAATAATTCATCCTGGATCAAATATTCAGTCCATGGGAATTTGTCTCCCAACAAATGATTCTTGCATGCCTTATAAGCTTCCCTAAAATCTGGATCTTCGCGATACATTTCCTTGAGGTGTTCAAACCCTAAGGTCTCCACTTGGAATTCATGTACAATCAAACTCCTCATGCTCAAAGCATCTGCAACTTTGTTAGCAGTTCCAGCAATATGTTTAATAACAAAAGTAAAATTTTGCATAAATTTTACCCATTTAGCATGTCTCTGATTCAACTTTTCTTTCCTAGTAATAAACTGCAAAGTTTGGTTATCATTGTGCAAGACAAATTCTTTAGGAATTAGATAGTGCCTCCACTTCTTCAAAGATTGAATCACTGCATAAAATTATTTTTCATATGTTGAATACTTCTTCTTGGTGTCATTCAAATTCTCACTGAAATAAGCAACTGGCCTATTATCATGACTCAATACTGCTCCAATAGCTAATCCACTTGCATCACATCTCACTTGAAATTTTTTTCCAAATTCTGGTAAGACCAGAATCGGTTGTTTTGTGATTTTCTCCTTCAACACTTTGAAACTTTTTTCAGTTTCCTTTGTCCAACTAAAAGACTTGTGTTTCTTCTTCACAATGTCCAACATGGGCATACATATACTACTAAAATTTCTGATAAACTTTCTATAAAAACTTGCTAACCCATGAAAGCTTCTTACCTCAAATATATTGCTTGGCAATGGCCATTCTTTGATTGCTCTCACCTTCTCTGGATCCATCTTAAACTCATTTGAAGAAATCACAAAACCCAATTATATGAGTTATGTCTTCATAAAAGAGATTTTCTTCAGATTTATCAACAATTTTTCCTGCTGCAACTTTTCCATCACTGATGTCATATGTATTAAGTGTTCTCTTTCTGTCTTACTGAAGTTTAGTATGTCATCCAGATATACTATGACAAATTTTCCTATGAATTCCTTCAATACTTCATTCATCAATCTTATAAATGTGCTTGGTGCATTTGTCAACCCAAATGGCATGACCAACCATTCAAACAATCCTTCATTTGTCTTGAATGTTGTTTTCCATTCATCTCCCTCTCTCATCCTTATTTGATGATATCCACTCTTCAAGTATATATTTTAAAAATAGATTGTTCCACTCAAACAATCCATCAAATCATCCATCATGGGTAAAGGAAATATATACCTAATGGTTATCTTGTTGATGGCTCTGGAATCTGTACACATTCTCCATCCTCCGTCCTTATTTGAAATTAACACAGTTGGTACTACGCATGGGCTTAGGATTTCCCTGACTAAACCTTTATCCAACAACTCCTGGACTTGATTTTTGACTTCCTCATTCTCTCTAGGTGTCAACCTATAAGTTTCTTTGTTTGGTAAAATAGCTCCTGAAATAAGGTCAGTATGATGGCTTATACTCCTAATGGGTGGCAATGAGTGTGGTAACTCATCCACTACTATGTCAGCAAAGTCTTCTAACAGTTCCTAGATTTCTTCAAGCAAATTTTCCACAGAATTATTTGTAAGGATAACTCTAGGCTTCCTCACTACAACAAAATGCATTTGTTTTTCCTTCTTGACTTCATTCAAGAATTCATTCCCACTCATGAGAAATATACTTGAACTAGTTGTCCTCTTTTTCTCTTTGTCTTCTATTGGCAACAACATATGTGTCCTACCATTCTTTTCTAGGGTATAAGTATTCTTTCTTCCATCATGAATAACTTTTCTGTCAAACTTCCATGGTCTCCCCAATAAAATATGACAGACATACATAGGAATTACATCACATAATATTTCATCCCTATAACCTCCTATTTTAAATTCAACTTGGCATTGTTGACTTACCATTACTTGATGTCCTTTCTGCAACCATGATACCTTGTATGTCTTTGAATGTGCAGTTGTCTTCAACTCCAGTTTCTCCACCATCTCTATGGGTACTATATTGTCAGTGCTCCCACTGTCTATGATCACCTTGAAAACTATGTATTTCTTCTTGCAAGCAGTTCTAAACAAACTTATTCGTTGAACTGGTTCCTCTACCTCCTTCTCTGGTTTAAGAATAATTTTCCTCATTGTGAGGTTATTTCCTCCTTCTGTTTCTTCTGCTTCCACATGCTTATGTGCCTCAACAATGTGTGTTTCTCTCCTCCTTATTTATTTCCCTTGTGACATTCCCAAGACTTGTGCCCTAGTTTTCCACAGGCATAACATCTAACTTCACCTCCTCTATCTCTTCCTATTCCTCTAGAAAAATATCTTCTTCCTCCATGTTTTCCTTCCTTATATCTTCCACCTTTCTCAGGGTGACTATGTTGTTTTCCATCTTCATGCTTCGACTTCTGGAACTTCTCTCTGTCGGTTCCCTTACCTTTGCTTGAATTTCCTCCTCTGTTTCGTTGGCTTTGTTTCCTAGCCAATTTTTCTTCATCTTTCCAGGTTGCTTGATAATCATCTTCGACTTTACTAACAAACATCATGTTGATCTCCTCTTGGATTTCATATCTCAGCCCATTGATATACCTAGCTATTTTTTCATCTTCATTTTCTTTTTGTCCAGCCCTGATGTTCAGTCTGTAAAATTCCTCAGTGTACTCCTTCATTGATAAGTTTTTTTGTCTCAGGTTCTACAATCTTCTAAACAAATTGATTTTATAATCCTTTGGGATAAATTTTTCCTTCAACTTAGATACCATCTTATCCAAACTTTTAATTTTCTACTTACTCTTGCATTTGCATTCGGCTTGCAGTTTGTCCCACCATAGTGTTGCATGACCTTTCAGTCTTGTCACTGCATGCTTCACCATTTTGTCTTATTCGATATCTTTGTAATCGAAGTACTTGTCCATAGCACGTACCCAATCCAACAATTCTTCAACTTCTAAATTTCCTTCATACATTGGTACCTCTATTCTTGCTCAGGCTCCTATTCTTGAAACAACTTTAAATAAGAGATATTCTACAGCATCCTTTGCTACATTTTCTTCAACCTCTATATATTTGCTCTCAGCTTCGCTGATATCTCCAACATCTGGTACTCTTCTCTGCATTGTTTCCATGGTGTCCAGTCTCATTCTGAGTTGCCTCATTTCTTCTTCCATTTTTGGATTCGCTCTATGTCTTCTAGGTGGCATGATTTCACTGTGTCACCTTTTGATGCCTTCAAATAGAAATCATATTTTGATACCATAAATGATACCATTTTATCTCCTTTATCCTTTGTCTTCTTTCTGCAAAACAACTCAATATCAGCTCTAATACCACCTGATGCAACCCCCCTACTCCCTCGTAGGGATACACGACCTCTTGGTCAAGGATCTTTGATTCTCTAAGTCAAACGAGACTTTGAGACCTTGATAGTCTCACCTCTTAATCAAACACGGGCCCTTTCGGCTTCTGGTGAAGGTCTTATGATACACGTGACCTTCTCCTTCGTGCTTCAATGAAATCTTAGAGTTGGCATTAGCCCCTTTTATCTTGGCCCCTCCTTAGATGTGACCTTGGGCAATGACCTCACAAAAACACACAATTGTGGGCACGGCCAAAGGTGGTTTGAAACCAAACTACTTTTCGGCCTACAATTCTCCTTGAGCCTCCACATGTCCTCTTGTCAAAACCGTGGTCTCGATTACGGTCGGCCTCAAATTTTTAAAGCTTGATCACTTTCTATCCCTGCAAGTGACGGGACCGTCGATCTCATGATCTTGACGGTGCTTCTAAATTGACAGCTCATATATATCCCTTTCAAACCTGCAGATCATATCTAACCTCTTTCAAATCAATGGTTGTGGTTTGTTTTGGAATTTCGGACTTCGGAATTCTCAAGTCTCAAACTTTCCTTTCTTCCATATGTCAATCTTCCAAAGTCAACGAATTGCGGACACCTATCCTTCTCAATCAGTGGCTCTGCCTCTACTTTGGGGATTTGACCTTTCACCTAGATCAATGGTCATGCGGCCCCTTTCTCGATCAACGATCGAGATCTCCTTCGAGTCTCCGAACTTCTGATATCTCAAATATCGAAATTCACTTCCCCTAGAAGTACACGGTATTTTGTTGTGTGTCCTCTTGAATCGGACGGTTGAGGCTTACTTTGGTCCTTTACCCAAAATCTACAAATTTATGCCACCTGTCCTCTAGATATGACGGTTGAGGATTTCTTCGAGATTTTACCCGAAATGCAAGGATTTATGCCACGTCTCCCTTAATCTGATGGCTATGAATTACTTTGGTACTTTACCTGGAATCCACAGATTTATGCCACATCTCTTCTTGATCAAGTGGTCCAGATTCACTTCGGACGATCTGACGCTTGAGATTTACTTCGGAAGATCTGACGACTGGGATATACTTCAGATGATTGGACGATTGAGATTTACTTCAACTCTCCGACTCTTCGAGCTTTGGGAGTTCCAAATCTCAATTGAAAACTCTCGAACATATTTCCTCGGAGCCCACGATCTGTCACCACGTGTCCCTCTGGATTGGATGGTCCAGATCTCCTTCGGCTCTTCGGGATTTGGTAGTTTCGACTCTCAAACTTTGGTTCCTCCTTAAGCTCACCGTCTGTTGACATGTGTCTCATGATGATCAATGGCCTAGATTCTCCTCCTAGTGAGGAACGGCCTCAAATTACTTCGTCTATTCCACCTCCTCTTGGTCCACAAACCGTCAGAGCTTTGGATCTCGCACCACCTGTCTCCCTTAACGATGGATGGTCCCAAACTACTTCGAGACTTTATAACTTTGGTAAGTTCTCTCTCCTGCATGTGCAAAGCACTAAGGCTCGTGCACTTTTCTTTGTTCATACAGTTGTTGGTCCTTTGCGTTGTGATCCAACAGTTGTTGTCACTCCTCCTTCGGAGCTTCCGACTTCCTTTGACTTAGAAGTCTTTGACATTGTTCAAAGGTCTCGAACTTTGTTCCTCCTACAAATACGTTTGTTGGACCTCGTCTACGCTTCTGAAAAGCACTATCTCCTCTGAGCTTGATCTCTTTTAACATCTTCAATTTCCCATGCACTCCTTGTGTTCTCAAGATTTTGATAACTCAGATCAAAGGATTTCTTGAAAACAAATTCTTCTCTCCCTCCTAGCATTCCTTTGTTCAGGTTCTTCGATGCTTGGTCACTCCTTGACGTTGTGCACTCCTTGCACCTAGTCTAAGTTTCATTTTCTCTCTCTGAACTTATCTGAGTCAATCGAGACTCAGTCGATGCACTCCTTGCATACGAGATGCAGACCTTTCATATGAGTTTTAGAAGAGAAGAAACTTATCCAGTTTCATCATGAAATCATACAATCAACTCTTAAACAATCACACATGAACGAAATAAATTGAAGAACACATACAAAACATAAAATTCATTCAAACACACTTTGAAATGAATACAATCTGAAGATTTGGGACAATTCTGTCTATTCTATTCCTTCATGAAAACAAATTACATAATATTGCAGTTCTTCACTGTGTCTTCCTTCTACTCTATCTTCTTATCTCTCTTCATACTTTTACAATACCACAACAAACTATCTAAGGACTGGCTCCACGAGCTCTCGTCATCTTGTTTGCAACCTATCCTATCAAGTCATAGCGGTTACCTACTTTGTCCTATTAAAATAACTAACATTTATTGCTAGATAATAGCCAACACTCTATATCTGCAACTCCTTACAGTCCTATATGACTTTACAAACACGACATATTTTAAAATGTTTCTTTCAAAAGTATCTCAACAACTTGATTTACTTCTGAGTTAATTGTTGATTCAAAACTCTGTCATGCTGAGATATCATATCTTTGCCTCTATGCTTGCATCTTTGACTTTGAAGGTGATGCTCCTACATCACCTATGTTTGTCCTTTTGGCCACAATTTTCCTTCTACTCACACTCAATGTCTCTATGTCTCTAACTCACTCACAGTCTCATCTCTTCTAATGTATGAAGGCTTACATGCTTATAAGTGGAATCTGAACTATCAATTTGGCTTAGATCCTACTTAGACTCCACAAAATTTGCATGGATCTTTCAGATCCACAATATCTTCAAGAGATCACTTCAGGATATCTTCTTAGTCTCACAACTCTCGATATTTGTTTTAATAAGGTAGATTTGACTACATTCAAATGAACCTCAACTCAACAAACCCTATCATATGCATTCTTTCTAAAATCCAAATAAAACATAAGAAATTAAAATAATAACAAGTTTGGGAACCAACTCCCTTGGTAAACTCAAAGACCCCAGGCCTAATCAACAAGATTGTTTTGGGAGGGAAAATGCTCATGCATCACTTATAATTATGAATATATACATATATATTTTCTTACCAACCTAATAGTATAAATAAGTAAAACTTTATCTTTATACATGATCTTATATACAATGTTATATTCCAATGTATATAATCTCGTGATTATCTGGTTAAATTTCATATTCATATAAATTTATTATGAAAGGTAAATTAAATTAAAATATTTTTTGGGTGTAGTTAAGGAACATATTACCTATGTCTAGGTTAAAATTTGTGTAAGTATACAATTATTTAACTAGTTTATTGAATTTGAAATAGTAATTGGTTGCACTTAATAGAATAGATATTATTATAATAATAATAATAATCCATTTTTAAGGTCACGGCTAAGCCAAACACCAAACTGGTGTATGAGACCCCCTTTATTGTGGGACAAGGGATCCCCTTTATATTCGATTGAAATTTTGTTCGAGTATACGACAAAAGTATATGTAAGTAAAGTTACAAAATTTGCACAAGTATGCTAATGTTATATTATTTATTGAAATTGGAAATCATTAAATATATGTGGAAAATAATAGTTAATCCTAACTATAGTTTTGTGCAAATTACTAATTTATGGTTATTAAATTTCGTAAAATTCACATCTACATAAAGATACTCTAATATTAGTTTATGCAAGTTGATAATAAAGTTTATTCATGGTTTGTGTATGTTTAGGATTGAATAACATTAATGTATCCTTAATTTTACGTGTAAATTAATGATTGAATTCATTACTGAATTGCTTAGAAGTATTGACATCTTATTGAAATTAATTACTTCAAATAACATCAGTTATATCATTTCCTTGTTAATAAATATTTCTATAGTATTGACATCTTATTGAAATTAATTACTTCAAATAACATCAGTTCTATCATTTCCTTGTTAATAAATATTTCTATTTTATGGTAATATTGCCAGTTTTGTTTCTTAAAAATTTCAAACGAATACTTATATAACTAATATGGATTATGTTATTTTTTTTTGTGACAATTAATATTCATGAAATTATATTTATTCTCAGAAGGAATTATTTTATAATGTTAATTTTTCAAGGAAATATTACTGGTAACCAATGACTATGCGACAACTTGTGTAATGTAGTGTAGTTCGTCGCAACTTGTGTAAGGTTGACGAATATTTGAGTAATCTTGTGCAAGGTGACGAAATGTATAACTTGTGTGAGTTGAAGGATTCCTTGATTCTAGCAGGAGGTTGTCGAAACTCTGGTTGTAAATGACTAATGTTGGATTGGTGGACGGTGACGAATTATTTATAAAATTTATGAAGTCTTGTAATATATATATATAT
>ML791080.1:547271-578468 GCA_009831015.1 Picea engelmannii | reverse complement strand
GGAATCACAACACCTTGTCCTCTGTAGATTTCTTTTCCCTCTGCAAGTGTGTCAGCCAGGGATAGGGTTAAGGGTTCCTACTCAGAAAGGAAAGAACCAAAACACCCTGTTTTCTGTAGATCTTCATTAATGCTAGCCAGAAATTGGGTTAGTAATCCTTGCTCAGAAAGGAATGGATCAGACTACTCTGTTCTCTGTAAACCTCAACCTCACAAGTGTGCTAAACAGAAGTAAATCTCAAAGCTCCTGTTTAGAAAGAAAGGGACTAGGTGGCTTTGTTTTCTATTAAATAGAGTTAATTGTTTTCTGCATTGTTATTTTCATGAAAGAGTGTTAATGTTGAAGTCTCTGTTGAGAGTAAGGGTCCTGTTCTCTAATTGCAGAATAGTTGTTCTTTCCCATTGCAAGTGTTATTTTAAATGTAATCCAGGATTCTTAAATTGATCTTTAAAGGTTTGCAATAGGGAAGTTACTTTCTTGTGATTGAATACAGAACTTCAGTTTATTTGAGCAAGTAAGATTAGTATAAGTTTCTTTACTACAACACTAAGCTGCTTTTGGAATTGAGCATATATAGTGCGCAGTTATCTTTGAAACAAAAGACTTCCCTGGGTTGATAATTTATGTTTCACTTGGTTGTTTAAAATTAATTAAGCAATTATAGTGACCAACACAACCTATTCATGTTCTTCATGCATACACCATCACACAACATAGATATCCTTCAACCACATCATAACAAAACCACTCAACCAACTAGCCAACATCTACCATATCCAAACATTAGAACAACCATACAAAGAATGCTTCAATCATTCACCATACCATGAGTAATTGTAAGAATCAAGGCAACATATAACCATATCACAACCTTTGTAGAAGATCTAAACCTGTTATCACATAAACTTGTCAGAGTCTTGTGATTTTGGGGGTTTTGCCTAAGTCTATAATTTTGCCTGTCGCTCCTCCTTTTGCAGACCTAATTGTAAGTTTTTCCTCTCGGCTTGTAGTTTTTCTTTTGTCTACATTCATCCATTTGATCAACTTATTTTCTCTAGGATCGGTCACTTCTCTCTTTACTTCTGTCACTGACCATTATGTTTTCCCAAGCCCTCAGTCATTCGTCCAAGTAATTGTTCACAGAAGTCGCAGTCGTAAGAACAAGCACAACACTTAGAGCGGTCTGATATGGACTCAAATCAAGTGAGCGAGAAAGATCATCTTTCAATGGAAAAGATCCACTAGGTAGATTGGATCAATGGGCATCGGGCGATCGGGATCATAGAGTTACATGAGGTGTAGCGTCAGACAGATTTTTGAAATCACGAGGCCAATCCTAGTCATTGATCTTGGGAAGGACACGTGGTGCAAGATTAGCATTTCATTGACTCAGAGAATGGAGCAGTCAAAGGGCAGAGTCATGAGGACTCGCAAAATGTGAATTCGTGAAATGATCTGGGTTGTCTATTTTAGAAGGACACGTGGCACAGGATCATCATGGAGAAAGTCATTTCGGAAAATCTCAAGTGAGAAATGTTGATGGCCCAAGGTCCCGAAATGTTGATATTCATCTGGGTCGTCCGATCAGAGGAGATGCATGGCACCTGATCCAAGACATCATGATTTTGTGACTCAAAGGTTTGAGCATGGAGCACAATGTGAGTTTGTGAAATGTGAAATCGCAATGTGCTTGAGAGTTGGGCCCACGATCACAGCCTCCAGTCATATGGAAGTAGGGCCATAAAGAAGGGGAAAGCACCTACCAAGCAACAGGCGGCTGAGATTTTTCAAGGAAATGATCATGGTCGTCAAGATCAAAGAAAATATGGCCATCAATCTATATGGATCATTTAGTGGGATCGAACATTGGGATATTTGAAATCAAGGGGAGTGAAGACTCCCGACAGATGAAATCCTGAAATTTCATATGGGGGATACGTAAGGTCATGGCCCGAGGTCACGTGGAGTGATGGATAGGAGTTGCACCAAGGGATGAAAGAACTCGTTTTGGTGTCATCAGAAGGTTTGCATGGTTTTGAAGTGTTGGGATTGACTTGGAAGTCATGAACATCTCCTGGAGAATTCATGGGCGTCGGGCTCCATCCCGATCCCGATGCAGGTAGTTAATGGAAATGGGGGAGGTTGTTGAAACCTTGTCTCACCCCATAAATGGAAAGCATGGAAAAATGGTCGTGTGGGAAAACTGTCAGCCGAAAGTCCCTCTATCACCGGATTCTCCTGCAAATCCCATATTGATCTCAAATTGTGTCTAACAGAAGAATGCAAGTGCAGACTGACAAAAGAAGGTGCATACGCAAAGCTTTGAATGTAGTGGCCAGGTCACACTCCTAGTCATGGCAAGTTGTTCTAAGTATAAATACTCAATTTTGATATTTTTTTATGGTTGATGGTAGAACTAAGCTCCCGTATTGTAAAGTTTTAATGAAGATTTTGGTTCTCTAGTTATGCATTGTAATCTGAGATTTATTATTTAATAACAATTAGATTTCTTGTTCCCTCTTGTTTTCCTCTGACACTGAAAGAGTTCATGATTGAATGATTCACATGAATTATTGTGACTATATTATGATGGATGTTCGATTATAGTGTTGTAGCAATTCTTCTCAGTTTCTTTGAGATTTGAATTGAAGAAGATATTGTGTTTAATTTTTTCCTCTTTGGGCTGTCGGAAGACCTGATGTCTATAGTAGACCTCTTCATTTTCCTCAATTTCTTCCCCCTACTCACCCTTACTACAAATTATTGACTGAAGTTAGATTGAGACCTCACTTGCCTGTGCATTCCAGCCCATTTTTCTAAGTTAAAGTTATATAATCCTGAGTCTGCATCGATTAGACCCCCTTTAAATTTATTCATTGTGACATACAAACTGAGGGGTATTGGGCTTACCTCTTCCGCAATCCAGAGGTGAATTCTAGTGCTAACATTTATGGAATTGTTGTCGGGAATGAATTGAAGATTTTCCCTAGGATAGAATGACAAATCTTACTGATTCTGAAGGTGCATCAGAACTTGATACATTGAATATTGCACTTGCACAAAGCAGCTCCACTAAAGCGACTCCATTGTTTCAGTGTGGATGCTTCTGGCTACACCTGGTAGCCCTTGGGAGAGCACAATGATCATATCTGGTCTTTGATGGTGAACAAAGATCAAACACACTCTTACTGCATATCCTTCACCTAGCGACTCCATGATTAAAGAATTGATTGGCAACTCCACTAGTTAGAAATGGACAAAATCTTAGCCAAAAGGTTTTCCCCATTCAACTTCTCAACTATCACTGGTTATCCGCACCCAGTGTCGGCTATAAATGAATGGGATGATTATCTTATGAGATTCATAGGAAGCAAGCATGACCAGCCCGGTGAGCACTTATTAAAATTTCATATGTGCATGCTTGAACATGGCATCTTTCACGAGGATGTCTTGATCAGGATGTTCAAATTTTATTTAGAGGAAGATGCTCATGAATGGTGTCAATCTCTCCCTGCTGCTAGTATCCATTCTTTGAAGGATTTTCACGATGATTTTAATTCTTATTACGGGAAGATTTACCCAGCTCATCTTATTTTTTATGACTATTGTAAGAGGTTTTCACTCCACATTCTGCATATGATAGAGTGTTCCTCGTGTGATGAGTCTGGTGAATATCTAGTTGAGAGGGAAAGAAAGGATGAAAATGAGTATTTTGCAAACACAGATGAAAATTTCTCTCTCTCTTTTTCCCAAGAAGAACTCCTTCCATATATGATTGATGATAGCATTGATGATGGAGTAACTATGGATGCATTATTTTTCACCCCTAGTACACCTATTGTCTCATATTTAAAAGAAGAAGTGGTTGAAGAAAAGAATCAAGATATTGTTCTTTTCTCTTTGCAAGATAAAAGAGTTATGCGCTCGCCTACCCCTGAAGAGTATTCAGAAACAGAAATCATAGGCTGCCAATATTCTTATGAAAGAAAAATCTCCTACCAAGAGTAGCATTATAGAGAGAAAGAGCCATCCTTGGATACACATGAAGAGACTTCTTTCTCTCAACTAGTAGATGTTTTCAGAGGAGACAAAGAAGAAATGGAGTAGTAGGAGGGGCAGTTTATCTCATGTATTGAGCCTGGAAGTGAGAAGCCATCGTCTGAGGTCAATCAACCTGCATCAGCCTCTCATCCACCTATGCCTACCAAAGATATTCAGTCCTATGTGAGCAGCTGTGGATCAGATCGGGTTGTCTGTTACAAATTTTGTAGAGTTTTCCACTCATTATATGAGCCTGTCAGTGAGTACATGGAGTGGCATTTCCTTCATATATTGGAGTTTCCCAACTTTATCTCAACTTCATCCTCTGGAGGAAAGATAAAGGATGTAATCGTTTTGCTGTCACGATTGCATCATATGTTATTCATCACTGACAAAGTAGATGAGCTTCTAGTTATGAAGTTACTTGAATGGATATGGTGGAAGTTTTCTTTCACCTAGCACTATGTAAAAAATCAATTAGTATAGGAATGTACATAAATAAGCTCCTTCGGAGCCCATGTATTTTCTTTCATTTAGAATAGTGAATTTTTTGGCCTGTAGTCCTCATCAAAATGTGTTTGAGCTTGACTCCATAGCCCAAATCTAAGGCACTAGAACTACTTGTTCTTGGCAGCTCGTAGGGAGCATGTCATCCCCTGTGGAGCCAAATGTTATCACATAGACTTGTCAAAGTCTTGTGATTTTGGGGTTTTTTCCTAAGTCTATAATTTTTCCTGTCTCTCCTCCTTTTGCAAACCCGATTGTAAGTTTTTCCTCTCGGCTTGTAGTTTTTCTTCTGTCTGCATTCATCTGTTTGATCAACCTATTGTCTCTAGGATAGATAACTTCTCTCTTTACTTTTGTCACTTACCATTCTATTTTCCCGAGCCCTTAGTCAGTCGTCCAGGTAATTTTTCACAGAAGTCACAGTTGTAAGCACAAGCATGGCACTTAGAGAAATCTGATATGGACTCAAATCAAGCAAGTGAGAAAGTTTAGATTTCAACGAAGGAGATCCACCAAGCAGATTGGATCAACGGCCATCGAGTGATTGGGATCATAGAGTTACATGAGGTGTAGCATCAGATAGAGTTCTGAAATCATGAGGCCAATCCTAGTAGTTGATATTGGGAAGGACACATGGCTCAAGATTATCATTTCATTGACTCATAGAATGGAGCAGTCAAAGGGCAGAGACATGAGGACTCGCAAAACACAAAGTCGCGAAATGATCTGGGTCGTCTATCTCAGAAGTATACGTAGCACAGGATCAGCATGGAGAAAGTCATTTTGGAAAAGCTCAAGTGAGAAATGTCGATGGCCCAAGGTTTTGAAATGTCGATATTCATCTGGGTCATCCGATCAAAGGAGACGCATGGCACTTGATCCAAGAGATCATGATTTTGAGACTCAGAGGTTTGAGTATGGAGCACAACATGAGTTCATGAAATCGTGATGCGCTTGAGAGTTGGGCCCACAATCACAACCTGCGGTCATATGGAAGAAGGGCCATAAATAAGGGGAAAGAACCTACCGAGCAACGGGTGGCTGAGATTGTTCAAGGAAATGATCATGGCCGTCAATATCAAAGAAAATCCGACCATCGATATAGATGGGTCATTTTGCAGGATCGAACATCGGGATATTTGAAATCAAGGGGAGTGAATACTCCCGACAGATGAAATTCTGAAATTTCATATGGGGGATACGTAAGTTCATGGGCTAAGATCACTTGGAGCAATGGATAGGAGTTGCGCCAAGGGACGAAAGCACTCATTTTGGTCTCATCAGAAGGTTTGCATGGTTTCTAAGCAATGGGCTTAACTTGGAAGTCGTGAATGTCTCCTGGAGCATTCATGGGTTTCAGTATCCATCCCAATCCTGATGCAGGTAGTTAATGGAAATGGGGGAGGTTGTTGAAACCTCGTCTCACCCCATACATGGAAAGCATGGAAAAATGGTCGTGTGGGAAGACTGTCAGCCGAAAGTCCCTCTATCACCAAATTCTCCTGCAAAGCCTATACAGATCTCAGATCGCGTTTGATAGAAGAATGCAAGTGTGGAATGACAAAAGAAGGTGCATACACAAATCTTTGAATGCAGTGGCTAGGTCACACTCCTGGTGGTGGATAGTTGTTCTGAGTATAAATACTCAGTTTTGATATTTTGTTATGGTCGATGGTAGATCTAAGATCCTATATTGTAAATATTTAATGAAGCTTATGGTTCTCTGGTTATGTGTTGTAATCTAAGATTTCTTGTTTAATGACAGCCAGCTTTCTTATTCCCTCTTGTTTTCCTCTGACACTGAAAGAGTTCATGATTGACTGATTCACATGAATTATTGTGATTTTATTATGATGGATGTTCGATTATAGTGTTGTAACAATTCCTCTCGGTTTCTTTGAGATTTGAATTCAAGAAGATCTTGTGTTTAAGTTTTTCCTCTTTAGGTTGCTAGAAGACCTGATGTCTGTAGCATACCTCTTCATTTTCCTCAAGTTCTTTCCCCTACTCACCCTTAATACAACTTACTGGTTGAAGTTAGATTGAGACCTCACTTGCCTATGCATTCCAGCCTAGTTTTTTGAGTTAAAGTGATATAATCTTGAGTCTGTGTCCATTAGACCCCCTTTAAATTTATTCATTGTGACATACAAACTTATGGTTACTGGTCTTACCACTGCCACAATCTAGAGGTGACTTATGGTGCTAATAGAACTTGTATAATGATTTCCTCTAACTTGCTTCAAAATTCAGGGACCTGGCACCAACATCTACTCAAGCTTCCATGACACTTCCCATATGTGTGTGACAGTTCCTGTCTTCAGATCACATATGTATGCATCATGGATTTCTACATCTTGCATATGTACGTGACCTCTTCCACTATCATCATGTGTACACTTCAGAAACTAGGGCTTTTCTGAAGCTCTAAAACTTTGGCGATCAAATATCCTTTCTACCTCAGACTTGCATAACTTCTGATGCTTCCATGAGTACCTGCAATGAACCTTACACAAAAAATAGATCTTCAATGTTCTCAAAAGATTCCTTTTCATAAGATACCATTTCTCTCTTATTTATACTTCTCCAAGTATATTCCTCTAGGGGTTATCCTCTAACCAACTTCCTTCTTTTGGGGATAACCCACTTCTAACCAATTTGTCCACTTACAACTACTTTACCACAAATAGTAAACTCTCCACTTATAGTTGCAACTAATTTATTTTTAATTATTTTCTTGTTGCAACCACTTAACCAATGACTAACCACTTTGACTGGTCAACTTCTTCTAGGAGCTTCTAGATTACTTTGACTTCTTTGACCTTCTAACGGATTCTAGACAACTCATGAGGGTTCTCCAACTTCTCAAGGCCATATATCCCTAAGCATGAGGAACTCTATGATGTACCACATATCACCGGAAATGGAAAGATGATCATTATCCATCTATAATAGTCTCACTTGAAAATACATTGATCTTCATTACATTATTCTTCAACCAAACTTGGGTTCCCTAACCATATTGCTAGGACTTCCCAACCACTTAACCATTTGGACTTCACAAAGCATCTTCACGTGAGGAATTTCACCATAAGGGGACCACTTTGGAGTTCATCCATTTGGTACTTCCTATCAACCATGACAAGACATTGATGATACAATGATACAACAATGATCAACCTTTACATCAATGATAACATATCAATCCATATATGACATCATACATCAATGACACACATCATTATCAATCCATCTGCATATCAATGAAAACACATCACTATGACGCTACTTGTCATCAACCCTTTGACATCAATGAAAACATAGTCTGACATAGCTTTGATATTGTCATTCAATTTTATTTTTCTACAATCCATGCTTTCCATTTCATTCCTCTCTAATTTTATTTCCCTATTTTTCCTTCTATAATTTTTTTATTCTAGAGGTTTAAGACAGACTATCTATGATCACAAGGTGAATTCTCTTAGGAGCTACTTTCCCCTATCTCAAGTTCCAACCTTGTCTCTTGAAAATTCTCCTTGTAAACCCCCTCTGACTTGGTCTCCCATGGCTTCTAGTATCCAACATTGTTTTCATTGGTTTCCCATATTACCCAAGACTCGTGTCCACTTGTGGCATCTAAACATGTTGAATTTGCAGAGTGAAATCATGCCTAATCCTAGAAAGAAAGGGCTTTGTAGGGGCTCCAGACATGAACCCAAAAACCATACCCCTGAAAATCCTTCCAAGTGTGTTTCCAAAGCCTAAAAGGATGCCATGAAGGTAGGAAAGGATTTCTACAAGAGGTTCTCTTTTTAGGTCAAAGAAGAGATGGCTCAATTGTAGAACTCAATTCTGCAAAAAATAAAGAGGCTATTTAAAAATCAGATTGAAGCTTAATTCGAAAGATGAATTCCTAATTCAAGTTTCTCTCTTATGATGGATACAAAAATATTTAGGCTAATTGAACTATTTTGTTTGAACAAATCATTCATAGCTCAAACTATGGAGGAAAATTGGCTTCAACAACAAGCCATCCTCCATAAACTAGGATTGACAGAAGAAAAAAAAATGAAACCGTTTTTAAAGAAGTATTTGGCATTGATATCATAGTTTCCATCACCCAAAGAAATGAAATTGATCATTTTTCATCTCCTAAGAGTACTCAAGGGTCAGGAGGTACACCTTCCAATTTGATTCTCATCGATGAAGATCCCCTACCACTGGAAGAGTCGTAGAATGAGCTGACATAGACACCAAGCCAAGTAGGCTTTCCAATCTAATTATGTTCCCTCATATTTTTGTTATGTTTGGATTTGTTACTCCATTATAGCTATTATATTTTATTTTCTATAATTCTATCAGTATTATATATTTTTTTATCAATACTTGAAAGTTAATGGGTTTATCTAGACTGAAAAGATTGATTTTTCTCTAAATTGTTATGGTCTTGGTTTTCCCAAAGGCATGCCACAGTCAAACATGGTTGTAATATTTTTGTATATTATTAATATAAGACTCATCTATCTTACAAAAAAAAAAATGGTGCTCTTATATATAATCACCTCGCGCAAAAAAATTCAAAAAGTGGAATCTCACATTTGAATTTTGTAAACCATGATATTTTTAAAAGATCCACATGTTGTGACTAAACATATATATTCATTGGATGCTCATTAAACATAATCCAACACTTGTGCACTTGGAAAAGGTGCATCATGTCAAGGTTAGCTAAAAAAATCCAAATTTTATTTGAAAAAACTATTTAAAAAAATATTGTGTTATGATTAATAAACCTATAGATGAATCAATGTATAACATACAAAGTGCACTATTGTAGCATTAAAAATTTTAATAACAAAAAAAATCTTAGCAATGTGTCGAGATACCAAGCACACAGTGGTAGGGTAAAATAAAAATAATTATGCTAAACCTATTTTTCATTTTTATGTCCTCTAGTGCTTCTCACACCTTCAAGCACCAATGCTCTCAATTCCCATATAACTACCTCATTGACTTGTTCTTATATATCATTAGAATTCATGTGAAATCTTCATCCACAATCAACTTGAGTTTGTTTTCCAATTTTTTAGAACCATTGGAATTTTTTTATTCTTTTTATTTTTGGGGAAACCATGCCTCCATGGCAGAGAAGTGACTAGGTAATTTTTTTTCCATAGATTAATTTACATTTTCACTAGTTTTTTTTTCCAATTCTATTTGTAAATTCTAGTTTTTTTTTAAGACAAATTCCATTGGTGCAACCTTTTATTTTTTCGTGCAGCATATAACAATGCATTACAAGCTACACAATTTAAAGTGTTCCACATCATTATAAGTTCATTGATCATTTGAATATGATTGCCACGCAAATTTATTGCACTATCCAGTGTGGTAAAGAATTCCACAAAGCACCATTACTAATGGACAGCATCCATAAACACACACCTCTAACCTCAAATAACAATGCATTACAATGTCAATGCACATATGGATGATTCAGTGCACCATCGTAGGTGATATTATGTGCAATTGGGGCATTGGTATGTTGAGATTAGATTTTCCTATGACATGTAGTGTGAGAGCATGGAACAGTAGCACCATTTTGTGGTGCATTGATGTGTAATAATAACAATATTAAGTGGTGTCACTATGTACTAAATGAACATTGATAAATGCAATACAACATTTTCTAAGGATGATGATACATGTGTGGATGAGTAAGAGCACAGATTCTGGTGCTAGAATGTTTATTTTCACACCATGCAGATTATTTTATGTACTATAGTTGGTAGTGCATTGAAGATGATTATTATCATCATGTTGTGGTGCTACTTTTATAATTTAGTCATGTATCTTCCTCGCATATTCTTCCTACAAATTCTTTCTTCTTCCAAATTTATTTTAATTTCTTCCTTGTGCCATTGATTCTATTGATCTTCCTACAATTTCTTCTTCATTTTCTCAGCTTCAAAGGCTTTCATCATCTTATCCAATTCTAGCTATACAACTTCTTCCTATTTCCTCTTCCTTAACTCCTCTCTTTTCCTCTTTAGTTTCTCTTCTTTTTGTTTAATAATCTATTCATCATATATAAATTTCCTATTGGCCTCCTCTTGAAGTCTAATATCCTCACTTCTCCTAGCCTCCTTTGTTTCCTTTTTAATTATTTTTACCTTGGCAATTCTCCTAGTTATCTCATGTTTGTCGAGAGAAAAAGTGTTGAAGACTACTAAACAAGGGTGGTGTTTCTTTAACTAGACCTCATTCCAATCCTTAGCATTTTCAAAGGGAAATTAATCTTCCTAACGTTCATGAGTGTATGACCAAAACAAAAATATTACATCATAGTGCTTAGCTACAAGGCCTTTGGGATCATGTTTTCTAAATTTTTCAAGAGGAAACCTACATTTAAGAAGAGCACTAGCTTCTTGTCAATACTATTTTGGATCATTTAATAAATGATGACCCAAACTTAAATTAAAGGAAATGAAAAAAAAAAATCTAATCTTTCTTCAAAAAGGAAGCATTGAAACCTTGAATTATAGTCAGATATTCTATATCTCCCAAAACAACTATGTCAGGTACATATTTAGGTAAAAGATGAAGTTTTGTAGTTGCACCACAGATTCTCAAATAAGTAAGGTCTTCCTGTAAATACCGATTTCCAAGGTAATTGATCATCTTCTTAGCATCCTCCATAAATCTTATACATTATCTATAGAAAACGATCTTATATAGCGAAGCTAGGAAAAAGTTACAAATGAATTGATATTGTTTTTTAGACGTTTTTCCCACAACATTTGAAAATATACATGCACAGGGGATTTTGAAACATCCCAAGTAAGGTTTATAACTGCAAATACATTAGAATAATAAACTAAATCCAACAAATAAAATATCATTTAGAAGGTAGAAACAACCTCGAGCTTTGCCTTTTCTTTCAGTGTCATTTCAATCATATGGTTAAGTTGAATGGATAAAGTAGAAGCTCAATTGAATAAATTGATAGTGGTAACCACCGTGTAGGCTAATGGAACCCAAGCATTCATGAAATGCATAAATATCACTCTCTCTGTCCATGTAATCTAGCTATTAAAGCCATGAGATACATGTGTTCAAGGATAATTTTAAGGATGGAAATTTATATTAAAATGTAGAAAACTAGGCTAATCTTACTAGTCCTTAATATGCAAAATGTAAAATGTTTGGAGATAGTTTAGTAAAAATAATTAAATTTCTAAGGATTTTATATAGCTTCTATAAAATTTTGGCTCTTTTTAAGGTAAAATAATTTTATTCTATGGAATTTGGGCAAATTACTTTTAGAAAAAAAATGGAAATTGGCGAATCATTTTTTGGGAAAAAACATACAAAATTATCCCATTTTGAAATTTATCCCCTAAAATCATCTATGCATGTGCTATGGATAAAATATCACAAATGGACAGTAAGATCTCCCTAGGATCTACCTATTTATCATAGATAGACAGTGGGCTAGACTTCTAGTGGCTTCCTCTAGATTCAAGAAAAAAAAAACCTTTTAAACAAGATGGGTGATGAACATATCTTTAGACCGATGGTTTTCCTCACGTATCTAGATAATACATCTCCCGAGATCTAGCTCCGTCTCCTGTGATCTAATTCCTGCACACAAGAAAACAAACAACTACCAATCTATTATTCTTCTAGTGTTAGGAAATTCAAATCCACTATATCTACCCTCATATATTCGTTATGAGACCAGATCCAAGCATTTGAAAATGGAATACAAACATTAATGGGGGAAAACAAATGATATATTATCTGAAATGAAAGAAGTGAATCAATACCATTACCTCAAGGTGTAGATGCACTCCTCCTTTCCCCTTTCTCATTGGTCCTCCTTAGCTTACCAACCAAGCTACGAAACCTAACTGCAACTGATGTATATGGAGAATCACCTCTGAATTTTGGTAGCATATATCTACAAATGATTCTTCTTCCCTCGTGCTCAAGGTTGGCCTTCTTTATATGGACTCTTGGAAGAGGCTTGGGAGAGCTTCTATATATTCTACAGACCAATGAAAAATCAAATGTTGAGAGTTTCAAGGATCATTCCAAGAAGAACCAAATCATGCCTCATCTTCCTCATCAAAACTCCACGAATCTAGAAGGTTACTGAGCATGCCACAAGTTTCATTATAGATGATTAGTTACTAGTCGCGGGTTTCACTATAGATGACTAGTGACATGTCACTTATTGTCCATGTATGACTAGTGACACCCTTCAAAAACAAACAAAATATTGAGTTGAAGGTTGTGTTTCAGCTATCATCTTTTGTTATGTTCCTCCTGACATTGTAGGGAGGAAATTAAGGCTATAACAGATGCCCCATAATGTGTGATGTTAGGAAAGGAATAGATGGTCGAAACACATTACATTAAACTATGAGGAAGCATGAGGAGAGAGAAAAGAGGTATGAAACTCAAGGAGTACTTGCAATCAAACACCAAGGATAAATAAATGTATAGACCATACCCGAGGTAGACACATTCAGACTCTGAAGAGTATCAAGCATGGCCACAAAAACAATAGAATGCATATCCATGACATCAAATGCAATACCATGCCATGAAAGAATACACGGTGGATCCATGTCATCAATAAGATTATAGCCATGAGAAAATACAATGTGGATCTATATCAAATCATATACATCATGAAGATAATGAGTATTGAGGAGATTTCCCTCAAAGTCTTCGAAGTAATCATATATAAGTGATATCCTCCATCGCAAATTTGGAGGGGTATTGTGAATGAAGGATATGGCCCCAAACCCAAGGTATTTTTCCCAAAACCTGATGGTACGATTATACATAATGTGAATAGATGAGTTGATGTAGAGCATGGTATAAATTGTATTATTACCAATCAATGAGTTATAACATTAATAGATGCGAGGGGACCCATCGATGAGGAAGATGGACCCCAAGGTACCTAGTAAAATATAGCGAGTGTAAATAGAGAATAGGATTTTGAACACTCATAGAATCAATCGATCAGGATCCAATGATGAAAACCCATTGTCGATTGTGAGGAGGCTTTCCACGGAGGACTACAAGAACCAAGGTAATAGTTGGTTTCTAGATCTTTGTCCTAGATAATGTGTTGAAGTCGATAGGAAGAGATCTGTTGAAGGAGGGACTTAATTTATCCCCCATCAATTGACACAAAACATACATCGAGAGATGATGTGAAGAGATAAAATCACCAAATGCAATTGAAATAGGGATGGTCGACTCGAAAAGTCAAAAAAATAGCAAATGGTCAACTCAAAATTAAACTTCCCTTGAACATATATCATGGAAGAATGGTGACTTGGAAAAAATACTCAAGAGTTGGACTAATATAGTGCAAAAGTGCATGAGGAATTGAAGCACTCTACATTATGACTAGAAGAGTACCCAGTGAGAGGAGTATTTGCGACTCATATTACTGGGACAACTCCTAGGAAATCTATAACCCAATTGTAATATGATGACTAAAACATGTGCCATGTTCAAGGGTGACTTAACTGATGTTGTTGTTTCATGAATAGATCAATGGTAAATAAAACCCTTTTTTTCTGGTTGTTAGTGTCTCCTTCATGTTTTAATGAGCATGAAAGAGAGATAAAAGTGTGCTTGGAAGTGTATTTTTTTTTCAGTTTTAATGAGCCTAAAAAAAGAGTTAAAAGTATACATGTGAGGTGTCTTTTTCGTGTCTTTTTACAAGTCCAAAAAAGAGGTAAAATTTTACTTGGAAAGGTTTCTCTTTCATGTCTTTTTACGAGTCTAAAAAAGAGATAAAAGTTTACTTGAAAAGTGTCTTTTTCATGGTTTAGAGAGTACAAAAAAGAGTTTAAAGTGTGCTCAGTCGGTGTCTTTTTCATGGTTTAGTGAGTACAAAAAAGAGTTAAATGTGTGTTGTGTCTTTTTCATGGTTTAGCAAGCACGAAAAAGGGGTAAAAGTTAGCTCATCTGGAGAGAATGAGTGGCTTAAATGCATGCTTCTATGTTCCAAGCGCATGGAATCGACCTAAGAAACATGAATGCAAATGGGTACTAGCAAGTGAGGTCCACTCTTAGCATTGGTTCTCTCCATGGGTGGATGGATACAAAATGGAGTCCAAATAATTAAAGTGGTGGATCATCAAGGGATACCATAATAGTAGTAAGAGGGATCTGGATAAACAATAGTGCAATGGCAAGATGCATGACACAAGCAGAAAATGAAGAAGAGATAGTAAAGAAACAAAAAAAATGAGGAACCCTTTCAGTATATGGCCAGAATATAGATGAAGAGAGGAGAATGAGTCTCAACATCAAGTCATGGTGGGGCTACAGAAGGGTTCCCGATCCTACAGGAAATTTTAGAATGGGCACCAAATGGAAATCTGGGTGCTAACTAGGGTTCTCATGTAGGGTAGGAACTATCGCTCAAGTTATGAAATGCAAAAATGGAGCGGCTAATGTCGCAACCTAACAGGATCAAACCTAACGCATTTTAATGGAAGAATGGATGGTTAATCATGAAATATGACATCGCATGGAAAAACATGTCCCTAAATTCCAGTTCAAGGAACATGTACCTCAAGTTTAGTGGAAATCACCATATTTGTAAAAAAGTTCTTCGTAATCCTGTCCACACATGAAAATTATACTCTGGGTCAAAACGCATTGTGAAATATCAAAAAGAACAAATTTTTACGTAAAGGGGGTATGGAACCTAAATCTTCAGTGTAATGGGAAACAGAGAATTATGTGGAAAGTTATGAAAAATATGGCCTAGGTGGTAAAGGGTCAATACTGGGAGGTCTATTGAATGCCCCAATAAATGTCTCCAGTTTAGGATTGAGACTCATCATGCTAAATCTCATTGGTTCTAAATCAATACAAATGATCATTGCATCACCTCATACTTTAGCTTAACTATGGAATCCATGACATCCAAGATGTCCTCATCTGGATGTAACTCAATATCTAGGAAATCATGTGAACTCATAGAGTCAACAACTTGTGCAGGTGTAGTAGGTTGATCACACTCCATGTGAGGATGGAGTTGATGAACAGTATCAATTGATGTTGATGAGATCGTCGAGGAGGGAATTTCAATTGTTGTAAGTGGTATGTTATCTTTGTAAGATTCAATGTCCTCAAGATGAGGTACCACACAAGGATTGGAAGACCTGAAGGATCCACTAGTAAACGAAGAAATAATGTTGACTATAGAAATAACTAGAGTGGATTATGGTGGAGGAAGGGGAAACATTCCCATCAATTAGGAGTCCTTGAACATCCTCGCACCAACAGTCTTGTAAGCACTCTAGGAATCATCAACAAAGGTACATTAGGACCCACATTAGATCCAATGTCTGGGGTGAAAAACGCTAATTTATAGATGGTAATGATTTTCCCTTGATTAGGGAAACATAATAACCTAAATACAAATGAGATGATCACTATCATCTCATATAATCAAGTACACTTGAGTATCATATTGTACTCAAGAGGTGCATCGACTACCTCCATGGAAACAGAGATAGTATTACCACCTAACTCAATGGGAAATGTGGTGATAATCTAATAAGGTTGGAACATATGTCCATATAAGTATTTCAATATGGTCATAAATGGATCGATCTTTAGAGAGCCAATGGCTTTCCAACATGACATTAATACAAGTTGAGTCTCCTTTTTCAATCGTAGTGCAAATGATATTTTTCCCCATCATTTTTACTTTGATATGGAAATCGATTTGATGGGAAATTTGATGATGAACCTGATCGGAATCAAAGGTAATCAAGCTCGAATATAAGGGATCAACCCCACCTATCATAGAAAACAACACTTTTCATTGCATCAGGAATCTCTAGAGGAGTTCGAGTGAAAACATGGCACATGGTTCCTGGGCCAAATCTTCCACAATATTGTAGTTGTGGACGGGGGTTGTTGGGCATATTATCATTGATGTGTTGTCATTGATGTCAACAGTCGAAGTCATTGTGATGTGATGATAAGTTTTTATGATGAATTGTCATTGATGACAAACAAGGTGAAGAATAACATTAATCAAAGCTCAGAAGGAAAAGCGCATTACAGAAACGTTATCAGGATTGAAATCCCCATAGTAAAACTCCAAAAGAATCGAGGAGGAATTATGTCCACTGATGTAGTTTTCGGGACAAACTAGGACCTTCATATATGGGAGTTGCACAGGAGTACCATCGGATAAACATATGATTACATTTTGATCGTCGAATCTCAGTAAGGATAGATCAACGATGGAGATCCACTACAGGATCAAAGGGTTGATTTAACGATCGTACAAGTTTTGATTCTGCAATCCACACAAACCATCGATCTATATATTCGGTAAGATCAACGGTTGGCATCGGTTCCACTACCAACGAGCAGTTTCCATTACGAAACTCGACGACGGTTTTTTACATCATGCTAGTTGGGACTCCGCAATCATCCATGATCATTGATATACTCTAGAATGAATCATGACCCTTAGATCAAGCGTAGTGGAAGTATATTGTAAGGTGTAATAAACAATCAATAGCAAGCAAGCATCGTAGTATCATGACTTATTCGGTAGGTAACCACTCAAAAGGGATTGAACTACCTTGGAGTTCTAGTAACACCGAGTCCTAGAGAGTCGAAGCTCCAAAGTAAGATCTGACTATCCATCAAGAAGGAAGATTCATGGTTGAGATCCTAAAAAGTGCACAATGAGAATACCATTAACAAAACACCTTGTTGAGGTTGCGTGAACCATCCACTCAACTGTAGATCAAAAATCGATCGTCTAATCTACTTTGAGGAAATGCACTCCGGAGGATTGAACCTCTCAGAGTTCGAGTAGCCCGGAGCCCCGTAGTCATGAATGGTTGAAATGAATCTGGACCATTGATCTAATAACTGATCATATTCATTGTCTTAAGGATTCATATGAACCTACGACTATCAACACATCAGGAGATCCATGTCAGTAAGACCATGTCATCAAGGACACGTGGCGCAATCAAATGGTGACAAGTGTCTAGGTCCAGATGGCACTTTAGGTTACATAAGTCACTAATCTAGGTGACACATGGCATCCACTCAGCCAGTGCCACATCAGCAGTGATGTCAACAAGTTACGTCACTCCAGGATTATTTCCTTCGGGGGAAACCATCGTCTACCACCACCAGCTGCCTGAAGCGTCAAAGTGAAAAGTCATGAACTAACGTCGATCGTTGATATAAGATCCTCCATATTATCACATGATCATTGGATCAAAACTTAGTGGAAAGATATTTAAGAACTCCCATGTTGACCACTTCAATGCTGACCAACTCCGGAGTAAATTGAAGAAAAAATTACCTGAACTTCCGAAGCCCCGGAGACCCGAAGTCCTGAATTAAATAGTGGTCATCCATATCAACCTTGGATTAAGTCATAGCCACTGGATTAAGTAGTAAAATAATAATTAAGGATTGGATCTAGACCGTTGATTTGGTTCCAGGAATCACGCCAACCATCGGATCAACCCTTGTGAGAGGTAACCACTTCAGGGAGTTGAAACTCTGGAAGATTGGATGAGAGATAAAATGCTCAAAGACCGAAGTCTAAAGGACTAGGTTCCATCCCCTAGTCATGGGTTAGGAATATATAATCCATGAAGCATTGAGAACATCACTTAAATTAATAAGCCTGTGGTTTTGGACATATGGTCACATGTAAATGTCTTGAAGGAAGTGCCTCTACAGAATTTGATTTCTACAATATTTGCAGAGACATGGAATCGAGTTAAAAATGAAATCAATCCATTTTTGTGATCGATTTATGAAAATCACTCTCACTAAATTAAAATCCTTCACTATAATGTTTGAATAATAATAGACATTATTGTTAATTTAAAATGAAGAGGTGTGATGGTCCAAACAAAGGGACACAATGCTTCATAGCTCACACCAGTTGGAAGATTATATAAACAAGAAAGAATTGTGAGAAGAAAGTGTCTTTGTAGTCCAGATCAGAAGATCAAAACAGAAGCAGAGTCCAAGAAGAAGAATTGATGATTCTTATGAAGTGAGGGTGGAAGGGAGGAGCACAGAAGGATTCATATCCTTTACTAAGTAAGTGTAATTTAAGGGAGTTTGTGCTTCTTGGGGTTGGTGCCCTAAAGACAAGGGATTTGGTGCTTCCTAGAGTTGGTTCCCTAAAGATAAGGGAGTTGGTGCTTCCTAGGGTTGGTGCCCTAAAGATAAGAGATTTGGTGCTTCCTAGGGTTGGTGCCCTAAAAAATAAGGGATTTGGTGCTTCCTAGGGTTGGTTCCCTGAAGAAGGGGATTTTTTTCTCCTAAAGTCAGTGCTCTAAAAATGATTGGTGTCCTTCATTATTTTTTATAAAATCCTTGTAATTCCTATTAATTATATTTATATAATTGATTTTACAAACAAGTCCATTGTTGATCTATTATGGTAATTAAAAATATATAAAAGTAACTACTAATTGTTGAAAAAGGGTAATATTGATTCACCCCCCCCTGCCTCAGTATTCCAATAATTGGTATCAGAGAAGGTGCCTTCATCACAGTCTAACAACCTGGAAGGTATATCCTGAAGATGGATCAGCAAGAGGGAATGTCTAACAACAAAGCACCATTTTTCAATGGAGGTGGATATGATCTATGGAAAATAAGAATGAAAACATTCTTATTGTATCTTGGCTTTGATATATGGCAATCTGTTGTATATGGTTACACTGCACCAACTACTCCACCCAAAGATGTTGTAGGAAATAAAATCTGCAATGACAACTCAAGAGCAGTTAATGCAATTCTAGGAGGATTGATAAATTCTATATGTGTGAAGGTTATGCATTGTAATTCAACTAAAGAAATCTGGGACAAATTGGAAGTTGTATATGAAGGAGATAGAAAAGTCAAGGAATCCAAACTACAAACCTATAGAACTCAGTTTGAAAATATGAAAATGAAAGAAGAAGAGAACATTGTTGAATAATTTCATAGGGTAGTTGAAGTGGTTAATTCAATCATAGAAGCATGAGAAGAACTTATAGATATACCTATTGTGAAAAATATACTAAGGTCATTACCTATGAGATATGATTCCAATATTTCTACAATTGAATATAAGCCAAAACTTGACTAACTCACAGTTTATCAGCTCCATGGAATATTTATAGCATATAAAATGAGAACGGGGAATGAAAAACCATAAAAAAAAAAAAAAAAAACAACCTTTAAAGCATATAAAACAAAGATGGGGCAGGAGAAAAAGACCAATGACGAGTTATCAGATATATCTGATGAAGAAACTGCCAACTTCATAAAGAAACTCAAGAAAGGGATCACTGTAAAATACAAAGGAAATATTCCTCTAATATGTTTCAATTGTAGAAAAATTGGACACTTTTCCAATCAATGTCCCCATCCTAAGAAGGAGGAAAGTGATGATGAAAGAACCTTCAAATATTATAAGAAAATAAAAACTAATGATAAAAAGAAGTTCTACGAGAAAAAGAAAACATTGTTTACCCAAGAAGACAGTAGTTCATCAGAGGAAAATGAAGAAGAGGAGACAGAGGTTCTATTTATGGGAATAAAAACCCAATATGATAGTCATTCGAAAAATGAAGAAGAAGTGAACTTCGAAGAAGAATTCCTTCGTGTAATTGAAGAGTTGAGAAAAACTAAAAAACAAAACAAGTTACTAAGGGAAGATCTTCTAGAGATTGAAGAAGCTACTAAATCAAGAGAGAAGGAAGTTTCCAAAAACATCCGTGAGTCAAAAAAATTGATTATTAAGTTAAAAACTCAACTCCAAGAGACCGAAAGAAAAGAATAAATATTGAATAAAGAACTCAATTAAAAACAACAAATGTGTAAGGTATTGGAGAATGAAATAGTTCAACTAAAAGGGAAACTAGAAAAAGAATATATTAAGTCTAAATTTGAAAACAGCTCAAAAATATTGAATAACATTCTTAGCGGTCAAAGATCATCAAATTATAGGATATGACTACGATATGATCACTCTACAAAACAAGAAAATGAGAAAATCAGTTATGCGGGTGTTCTTAAAAAACCCATAAATAGAAAACAAAACAAAACAAGAACAATACCATTTGAAACTATCCAAAATAAACAGAAATATGCACCTTCTACTAATGAAAAAGATAACGAAAAGAATAGAATCATCAATAGGAATCCCTCCAACAGAAATCAATATATCTTCCTAGGTTATTGTTATTCCTGCAAAAAAATTGGACATAAAGAAATACATTGTAAGGCTTATAGAGAGTTCAATCCAAGGAATGTTCAAAGATATGGAAATAATAAAGATAATGCAAAAAGAAGAAACTATAACTCCTTCTCTCCCTTACAAGACTACAATGTTGAATGTTACAAATGCAACAACTATGGTCATAAATCTAGTGAATGTAGATTGCCAAAATATGATAAAATGATAAATATCCCCAATAATAAAAAAGTATAGAAGAAAAAACAAACATAGTGCAATGTAGCCTTATATGAAATAAATCAAGGATGTTAGTGGTATATAGACATTGGATGTTCCAAACACATGACTGGAGATCAAAGTAATCTTCTCAAGTTAAATAAGAAAGGAAAAGGAAAAGTAACTTTTGGAGATAACATGTCAGCCAAGATATTGGAAAAAGGTATTTTTAGTTTAGGAAATAATAAAACCAAATAAGATGATGTATTTCAGTAGAAAATCTCAAAACTAATCTCCTAAGTGTAATTTATACATGTGATCAGGGTCACATACTTACTTTTGATTCTCAAAAATGTGAGATCAAGAAAAAGGACGTTGGAAAGCTAGTGGCAGTTTCACCAAGAACATCTAGCAATGTGTACATCCTTAATATATATGAAGAAGAAAAATGTTGTTTAATCCAAGTAGATGAATGTTGGCTATGGAATAGAAGGTTGGGAAATTTAAGCTTTGACAACTTGATCAAAGCCAATGAGAAAAAGGCAGTTAAGGACCTGCCAAAAGTGATTAATCCTTCATATAGATCTTATTCACACAGATCTATGTGGATCAACTAGAACCAAAAGTAATTATGGTGAACAATATTTTATGTTTATTGTTGATGATTACACAAGATTGACTTGGGTATTCTTTCTAAAAGAAAAATCAGAAGCTTTTGAGAAATTTAAAATATACAAAGCCCTTGTAGAAAATGAAACAAAACACAAATTTAATGTTTGAGATCAAACAATGGAGGAGAATTCACCTCTAAAGAGTTCATTCAATTATGTAAAAATCATGGTATCAAAAGACAGTTTTCAGTTCCCATGACTCCTCAACAGAATGGAGTGGTAGAAAGGAAAAATAGAACATTTCAAGAAGCTGCAAGAACCATGCTAAATGAATCCAAGCTTCCAGACAAATTCTGGATAGATGCAATTTACACAGCAGTCCACATACTTAATAGATCTCAGTTGATACCCAACCATGACAAAACCCCTTATGAAATATGGTTTAGAAGGCCAACATATGTAAAACACTTTAGAACTTTTGGAAGTAAATGTTACATAAAGAATGATCAAGATAACCTAGAAAAGTTTGATCCAAGATATGATGAAGGAATACTCTTAGGATATTCATCTAATAAGAAATCATACATATGTTATAATATTAGGCTACTAAAGATAGTGGAAAGTGCCAATGTAAAGATAGATGATCTAAAAAAGAGCATATCCCAAGGCATTGATAAAAAATATCAACAAGAAGATGATGATGTAAAATCTCAACAGGAAGATGATGATGTGGAATCTCAGCAAGAAGATGATAATAACGAAACACGAGAAAATGAACCACATACTGATGAACAAGACAATGAAGAAACACCCTTGCCAATAGCTCCATCAAAAAAAGTTCAAAAGAATCATCCTGAAAGCCATATTATTGGAGATAAAAGTGCAGGAGTGGAAACAAGAAGGAAACTCGCTTTTGACTCAGAATAAACAATGTTATCCATAATAGAACCTAATTTAGTTAGAGAATCTATCAAAAGTAAAGATTGGATAAAAGAAATGAATGAATAACTAGACCAAATAGAGAAGAATCATACTTGGGAACTAGTTCCAATACCTAAGGACAAAAATGTGATAGGAACGAAGTGGATCTTCAAGAACAAACTAAATGAAAATGGGGAGATTATAAATAATAAATATAGATTAGTTTGCAAAGGATATTTCCAAGTAGACGGTATTTATTTTGAAGAGACTTTCACTCCAGTAGTAAGACTTGATGCCATCATAATGTTCCTGGAATTTGCATGCTTCAAAATTTTCAAAATCTATCAGATGGATGTCAAATCAGCATTCCTTAATGGAACACTAGAAGAAGAAGTATATGTTGAGAAACCATAAGGATTCATGTTAACTGAAAATCAAGACTATGTGTTCAAGCTAAACAAGGCTCTGTATGGTCTTAAACAAGCCCCCAAAGCATGGTTCTGAAGGCTTGATCAGTACCTACAAAAACAAGGATATAAGAGAGGGACTACTGATAGAAACTTATACATCAAAATTGAGGATCATAACATGATTGTTATGGTGGTATATGTAGATGACATCATATTTGGAAGTAATCTTACTACACTAAGAAGAAACTTTGTAACCAAAATGAAAGAAGAATTTGAAATGTCTATGTTGGGAGAACTGTCCTTTTTCTTAGGTTTACAAGTAAATCAAACAAAAAATGGAATATTTGTTTCTCAAGACAAATATGTCAAGGAAATGATAAAAAAATTACAAATGGAGGACAATAAACCTATGATTACTCCCATGGTCATTGGATGTAAACTAAGCCTAGAATATGATTCACCAAAAGGGAACCAAACGATGTACAGATCAATGATTGGAAGTTTTCTCTATTCAACAGCAACAAGACCTGATATCATGCAAGTTGTAGGACTCGTGGGGAGATTCCAATATGCACCTAAAGAAATTCACTTAAAAGAAGTAAAGAGAATGTTCATATATCTTAAAGGCACCTTATAACTTGGATTATGGTATCCAAAAGATAAAGACTTCAATCTAACTGCATACACTGATGCATATTGGGTCGGTAGTATAGATGATAGGAAAAGCACTAGTGGAGGAGCATTTTTTCTAGGAAAATGTCTATTAGAATGGATAATTAAGAAGAAAACATCCATATCACTATCTACAACAGAGGAATAATACATTATTGTTGCATCCTGTTGCACACAAGTTCTTTGGATGAAGCAAACATTAGAAGATTTACAAATAAGATATGATAATCCCATTACTATTAATTGTGATAACACTAATGCCACAAGCATATCTAAAAATCCAGTAATGCATTCTAAAACCAAACACATCCCAATTAAATACCATTTCTTAAAAGATCAGGTTACCCAAAAAATAGTTAAAATAGTGTATGTAGACACCAAAGAACAGATTGCAGACATTTTCACAAAACCTTTTCTGAGGATTACTTTTGAAAATATTCGACAGAAATTAGGAGTAATTCAAAAACCTCATTAAAAACCATAAAATCGTATCAGAAGGGGCACATGGTCAGGGGGAGAATTTCCACAAGGGGAGAGAATAAATATCCCCTCTGCCATTGCTGTCAAAGGGGGATGAAATTGATAAGAACAGAAATTTCAAAAAGAAAAAGGTTTCTATCAATGCCAAAGGGGGGGATTGTTGGACATATTTTCATTGATGTGTTGTCGTTAATGTCAACATTCGAAGTCATTTTGGTGTGATGATGAATTGTCATTGATGAAAAAAAAGGTGTAGAAGAACATTAATCAAAGCTTAGAAGGAAAAGTGCATTGCAGAAATGCTATCGGGATTGAAATCCCCACAGTAAAACTCCAAAAGAAGAAGAGGAATTATGTCCACTGATGTAGTTTTTGGGACAAACCAGGATCGTCGAATCTGGGATTTGCATAAGAGGATCGTTGAATCAACATCTGATTAAGTCCTAACTGTTGGATCTCGGTAAAGGTAGATCAACGACGGAGAGCCATTGTGGGATCAAAGGGTTGAGTTAACGATCACACAAGTTTCAGTTTCGCAATCCACATAGACCATCGATATGTAGATTTGGAAAGATCAACGGTTGGCATCAGTTCCCCTACCAACAAGCAATTTCCATTGTGAAAATCAGCAATGATTTTAAACATCGTGCTAGTTGGGACTCCACAATCATCCCTGATCATTGATATACTACAGGATGAATCATGACCCTTAGATCAAGCGTAGTGGAAGGATACTGTAAGTTTTACTAAACAACCGACAGCAAGAATCCATCGTAGTATCATGACTTATTCGGTACATAACCACTCTGGAGGGATTGAACTACCTCGGAGTTCTAGTAACCCAGAGTCCTAGAGATATAAAGCTCTAAAGTAATACATGATCGTCCATCAAGAAGGAAGATTCACGATCAAGATCCTAAAAATTGCACAATGATAATACCGTTAACAAAACTCCTTTTTGAGGTTGCACGGACTGTCCACTCAACTGCAGATCAAAAATCGATCGTCTAATCTACTTCGGCGAAATTCACTCCAAAGGAACTAAACCTCTCAGAGTTTGAGTAGCCCGGATCCCTAGGGTCATGAATGGTTGAAATGAATCTGGACCATTGATATAATAATTGATCACGATCATTGGATTAAGGATTCATATGAACCTACGACTGTCAACACATCAGGAGATCCACGTTGGCAAGATCATGTCAGCAAGGACACATGGAAAAATTAGATGGTGACAAGTGTCTAGGTCCAGATGGCACTTTAGGTTACGTAAGTCAAAAAAATAGGTGACACATGGAAGCCACTCAGTCAGTTCCACATCAACGGTGACATGAGAAAGTTACATCACTCTGGGAGTATGTCCTTCGGGGGAAACCAGCGTCTACCACCAACAGCTTCCTGAAGCGTCAAAGCATGAAGTCACGAACTAATTGATCTGTATTTTATGAGAAGAACGAAATGAATACATATTATTAACAGGTTCTTAACACAAAATAGCAGAGATACAGTAAAACTGGTTTTCTATTCAATAACGAAATAAGCTGAAACTGTAAAATGCAGCGGAAACAAGCTTGCTGGAATGGTGGTGGATTATCTCTGAGAAGAGATGTGATGGCAGCGCGCATTCGCAAGAAGAAGGTTACAATGAGGCTTTGAAGGCCTTTTTAAAATAATAAAGAATGCCAAAAACCCTAGACATTCAAAAATCTAACCCTAGGAGATGAAACGCCAAAAGTCATGTGGGCCCCGTTTGGGTAAGCTAGTACATCAACTTCCTGGGGTCGTAACTTTTGCATACGATCTCCATTTTAGGTGTGTGATAGCCCGTTGGAAAGGTATCACTGAGGAGATTCATTTTGGGGGCTCAATCATGCCTTTATATATCATTGAGGGGCTCGATGCAAAAAAATCTTCATTTAGGCCCTCAAAATGGCCCCGGAAGTAAAAACTGCTAAAAATAGTAAATTGCCAAAAATGTCAGAAAACTGTTTTGAGCCAGTTGGAAAAGGTGGGTGGCCACCGATATCCATATATATCAATACTCCATCCTTAGTATGCAATGGTCTCCATTGCGTTGAGTTCCCCCATTAGATGAGGAAATTTTTTTTGAATTTGGCCCCGGGTGAGCCACTTGCCTTGGTGCAAGAGTTGTCATGCTTTGATGACTCGATAAAGCTGGATCCTTTGTTGTCAAGTGCCCTTGATTTATCTATCCACAATATGATCATTGGATGCATGTTGTATGCAGTCGGGGTTGAGCTCTATTGGTGTCAGTTGTTCTGCTACTTCTGAGGTGTCCAATAATGGTGGGAAATAAGGGCGAAGGAGATCCACGTTGAACACTAGGTGCAGACCAAGGAAAGGAGGAATGTTGAGCTCAAAAGAATTATCCCCCATGGCCTTGGTGATAGTGTATGGTCCATAATGGAGTGGGCGAAGCTTCCGATGGGGTCCTGTAAGGCGTTCTTTCTGCAAGTGCAACCAAACTTTGTCGCCCACCTAAAACTTATGCGGCTCCCGATGTTGATCAAGGCGTTGTTTGTACTTGTCATTGGACTTCTGTAGGATATCCTGAACCTATTGGCAGATGTGCTGGATCCGCTCAATGAACCGGGTGGCTTTGTCAGCTTCATTTGGAGCAGGAGATGAGTCAATCGAGGTGACTGCAAGGGGAAGTGCAACATCTATGGGACCCAATGGTTGGAATCCCAACCCCACTTGAAAGGGGTTGTGGCCGGTTGAGCTATGCAAGGCTCGGTTGTAGCTATGATGGACATAAGGAAGGCTCTCATCCCATGTGCGAGGGTTCTTTGAATTATACATGCGAAGGATATGCACAATCATTCGATTAACAACCTCAGTTTGGCCATCTGTCTGGGGGTGGAAGGTCGTGGATTTGGTGAGCTTGGTGTCCAGCAGTGACCAGAGGCTTGTCCAAAATGTGCTGAGAAATTGACTATCTCGATCTGAGACAATGGTTTGTGGGATTCCAAAATGTACCCAAACTCGTTCAAATAAGAGCTTGGTAGTGGCCTCTGCTGTGATGCTCTTCTTGTAGGCAACCGGAATCGCCATCTTAGAAAAGCAATCAACAACCAAAAAAACATAGTCATTTCCCCTCTTAGTGGATGGGAGGTCCAACATGTAGTCCATTGAGATGGATTCCCATGGCCTGTCGGGAGTAGGAAGAGGGGTGTACAAGCCTTGTTTCTTAGTGGTTGGTTTGGCAATAGCGCAGGAAGTGCAGGACCTGATATACTTGCCGACCTCCTATCGAAGTTTTGGCCAGTAGAAATGTTTCTATAGCATCACCACTGTCTTTTCGATGCCGAAGTGTCCTGCCACCCGACTGTAGTGGGCTTCCCAGAGCAGCTTCGCTCACTCGCTTGATGGAACACATATATGGCCCAGACAACACAACAACCCATCCTGAAGATGGAAATTATCGACATCTGCAATTGCACCCAACATTTGGTAGTTGGTGGTGAAGTCAGGGTCTATCTCATAGAGTTCGGGCCATCCAGATGTCTCATGGCTGCAAGAGTCTAGCATCGTGGTGAGTGTCGCGACTGGCGGTCTACTGAGGCAATCGGTGACGCGATTGGTGCTTCCTGTTTTATACTTGATGTTGAGGTGGAACTACTGCAAGTATGTGGACCACTTTTTATGGCGGTCATTTTGCAGTTTTCCCTGTGTCTGCATGAACTGTAGTGGCTTATGATCAGTGTGGATGACTGTATCCTTCCTAAGAATGTAATGTCTCCACTGGCGACATGCTTGCACAATGGAGTACATTTCTTTGTTGTAAGTAGGGTACTTATGGACAGTGTCTGACAGTGTCTCACTATGATAGGCCACGGGGTGGTCGTGCTGAGTGAGAACAGCGCCCACGGCATAGTCTAAAGCATCTGTCTCGATCTCAAAGGGATGTTGCAGGTTTGGTAGTGAAAGTACTGGGGCTGAGAACAAGCGTTGCTTCAAATTGTCGAACACTTGTTGTTGGGACTGGCCCCACACAAATTTCTCCTTACCACCACCCCTGTTTATTTGGCTGAGGGCCCATGCAATATGGGAGAAACCCAACACAAACATGCGGTAGAAATTAGCAAGTCCCAAGAATCTCCAGATCTCAGTGAGTGTTGTTGGGGTTGGCTAGTCACGGATGACTTGGATCTTGGTTGGATCCACATGTATGCCATGCTGATCAATGATGTTGCCTAGGTAATGGACCCTGTCCATGCCGAAGGAGCATTTTTCCAGGTTGGCGTATAGCTTGTGCTGCCACAGGGTGTGCAGAACCTGTTGAATATGTTGCAAGTGTTCGTCCCAAGTCTTGTTGTAAATTAGAATGTCATCCAGATACACCACTACAAAAGTATTGGTGAATGGTCGCAGGATATCATCCATCATCCTCATGAAAGTGGCTGGAGCATTTGTCAAACCAAAGGGCATGACCAACCATTCAAAAAGTCCTTCCTTTGACTTGAAGGTGGTCTTCTATACATATGTCTGTTTTATTGGGACCTAGTGGTAGCCAAAATTCAGATCAATATTACTGAAGTATTTGCCCCCGTGAGTTGATCAAGGAGGTCATCGATTCGGGGAATCAGGTACCAGTTTCTGACAGTGATTTTATTCAGAGTCCGATAATCAATACAGAGTCGCTAGGTTCCATCTTTCTTCTGTACCAGCACGATTGGGCTCCCGCAAGGTGATGATCTAGGGTGTATGTGCCCCTTGTGGAGCAGTTCTTGGATCTGTCTCTTGATCTCCTCATTCTCTAACAAAGAGCGATGATATATTGGCCCATTGGGCAGTGGTGCGTCGAGGGTCAGATCGATGGGGTGCTTGACCTGGCAGTGCAGAGGTACCCCTGTAGGTGAGGAGAAGATATCCGAGTATTCTTCCACGACCTTATCTACTTGCTTCTGTTGTGTGGAGAGGTCAACCGCAGAGACCCTGGATATGGCTGTGATCTTTCACTTATTCTGAGAGCAAATCACAAAGAAGACAAACTTCCCCATCTGAGAGATGACCTTCCTGCATTGCTTAGCAGAGATCAAGGAAATAGCACTAGGTGGGACTGCCTCGGGTATCCTGTACAATTTCCTTTTCAAAGTAATAATAACACTACGAGGCCTAGACTCATATACATCATGACATTTCCATAAATAAGGTTGGCCCAAAAGAACATCACAAACTCCAAGAGGAGCAACATCACACAATACCTCGTCTTTGAAGGGCTTGATGCCATATGACAGTCGACATTGTTGGCCGACGTGGAGATCACTTCCTTGGCGGAGCCATCCAATGGTGTAGGGTTGTGGGTGCGGCGTTGTTGGTAGGGCCAGTCACTTGATGACCTCTGCTGAGATGAGGTTCTTCTGGCTACCACTGTCAATGATGAAGTGCAGCGGGGTGCCTTTTACCCACATCTGTGAATGGAAGAGGTGCTCTCCTTCTTCTGGCTCGTCTGGTTCACCAGGCTGGATCTTGGTGGTAGCAACGGTGGCACTGGGTTCCGCATCAATGATCTGTCTTCCCCTTTCTGGTTCTATCTCAGAGTCAGAATCTCCATCTGATTCATAGGCTTTCACTTCGGCCACCAGCGACTTCTTTGAGCGACAGTCAACAGTGTTATGCCAAGGGCTCTTATGGAAGTCGCACCACTTCCCGGTATCTTTCTTTGTCTTTCCAGTGTCCTTCTTTGCTTGCGGCTTGTACTGGTTGTCTTGATACTGTCCATCTTTGCTCTATCCTTTGTTCAGTGGGTTGGGGCCATCCTTTCCTAGCTTTTGTTTTGAGGGGTTCCCAGGCCCAAATTGCTGCGTCTTTTGTTTGAGCTTCTGCTCGATTTTGACGGCATATCGGTAGGTCGCGCCCAAGGATGAGATGTCTAGAAATTCCATTTCAGTCTAGATGTATCTATGTAGAGCACCGTGATACTTGAGCACTAGATGTCGCTCCGAATCTTTGATACCCAACTTGGTGTGCAAGGTATGGAATATATTTGTGAAATCTGGCACTGCTTGGTCTCTTTCTTGCCGCAGTGTGGTCCATTTGTTATACAGGTCATCATAACTTCCAACAGGGTAGTATTGTTCCTTAATAGCATCCCTGAAGGATTCCTAGGTGGCTATGACTGAAAATAACGAGGTTTCCTCTGTTTCCTTTTGCTCACAGAAAGTTTCCCACCAATCTTTGACATGGGGAACGGCTTTGAGGAGCGCAAAAGTAATCTTTTCTCTATTCGAAAATTTATGAACAGAAAAATACCCTTCTAGTAGAGTCAACCACTTGTCTACAGCATCTGCATCTATCTGACCTTCAAATATAGGAATATCAAATTTTATTTTTACCTTGAAGGGGGCGGCGCCTCCGTTCGAAGAAGATGCATCGCCTGTTGGTAGTCGCCAAAGGATTTGCACGAAACTATCCATCATCTCATTCCTCTGTTGCATGAGGGATTCCTCAATCAACAGTTTGAAAGGATATCCTATCCCATTGTCTTTCTTTTCTCCTACCATGGGAGGTCGCTTGGGCGTGCGAGAGCTTCTGTCCTCAAGAGAAACAAGCTAGAGACCCAACTCTTTGTACTCTGACCTCGTTGGGGACATGCATTAAGATGATAAGGAGCAGACCGCTCTGATACCACTGATCTGGATTTTATGAGCAGAACGAAATGAATACAGATTATTAACAGGTGATTAACACAAAATAACAGAGATACAGTAAAACTGGTTTTCTATTCAATAATGAAATAAGCTGAAACTGTAAAATGCAGCGGAAACAAGCTTGCTAGAATGGTGGCGGCTTATCTCTGAGAAGAGATGTCACGGCAGTGCACATTCACAAGAAGAAGGTTACAATGAGGCTTTGAAGGCCTTTTAACAATAAGAAAGAATGCCAAAAACCCTAGTCATCCAAAAACCTAACCCTAGGAGATGAAACGCCAAAAGTCATGTGGGCCCCGTTTGGGTAAGCTAGTACATCAACTTCCCGGGGTCGTAACTTTTGCATACGATCTCTGTTTTAGGCGTGTGATAGCCCGTTGGAAAGGTAT
>ML791080.1:524936-547221 GCA_009831015.1 Picea engelmannii | reverse complement strand
CCAAAAACCTAACCCTAGGAGATGAAACGCCAAAAGTCATGTGGGCCCCGTTTGGGTAAGCTAGTACATCAACTTCCCGGGGTCGTAACTTTTGCATACGATCTCTGTTTTAGGCGTGTGATAGCCCGTTGGAAAGGTATCACCGAGGAGATTCATTTTGGGGGCTCAATCATGCCTTTGGATATCATTGAGGATCTTGATGCCGAAAAACCTTCATTTAGGCCCTCAAAATGGCCCTGGAAGTAAAAACTACTAAAAATAGTAAATTGCCAAAAATGTCAGAAAATTGTTTTGAGCCAATTGGAAAAGGTGGGTGGCCACTGATATCCATATGGATCACTAATGTCATTCATTGATCTAAGATCCTTTGGATTCTCACATGACTGTTGGATAAAAATGTAGTGGAAATATACGTAAGCACTCCCATGTTGACCACTTCGATGTTGACCAACTCCGGAGGAAGTTGAAGCAGCAATTACCTAGCCCTGTGAAGCCCCGGAGACTCGAAGTCCTGAAGTAAATAGTGGTCATCCATATCAACCTTGGATTAATTCATAGTCATTGGATTAAGCAATAAAAGGATATGTAAGGATTGGATCTAGACCGTTGATTTGGTTCCAGGAATCATGCCAACCATCAGATCAGCCCTTGTGAGAGGTAACCACTTCAGGGAGTTGAAACTCTAGAAGATTGGATGAGAGATAAAATGCCCAAAGGCCGAATTCAAGAGGACTACATTCCAGCTATCTCTCATGAGTTACAAACACATAAGCCATGAAGTGTTGGTAACATCACTTAAATTAATAATCTTGTGGTTTTGTGCATATTGTCACATGTAAATGGTTTGAAGGAAGCGCCTCTGCAAAATTTGATTTCTACAGTATTTTTAGAGACATGGAATCGATTTTAAAATGGAATCAATCCATATCTGTGATCAATTTATGAAAATCACTCTCACTAAATTAAAATCCTTCAGATAATGTTTGAATAATAATAGAGATTATTGTTAATTTAAAATGAAGAGGTGTGATGGTCCAAACAAAGGGACACAATGCTTCATAGCTCACACCAATTGGAAGATTATATAAACGAGAAATAATGGTGAGAAGAAAGTGTCTTTGTAGTCCATATCAGAAGATCAAAATAGAATCATATTCCAAGAAGAAGAATTGATTATTCTTATGAAGTGAGGGTGGAAGGGAGGAGCACGGAAGGATTCATATCCTTTACTAAGTAAGTGTAATTTAAGGGAGTTGGTGCTTCCTAGGGTTGGTGCCCTAAAGACAAGGTATTTGATGCTTCCTAAGGTTGGTTCCATAAATATAATGGAGTTGGTGCTTCCTAGGGTTGGTGCCCTAAAAAACAAGGGAGTTGGTGCTTCCTAGGGTTGGTGCCCTAAAGAAAGGGATTTGTGTCTCCTAGATTTGGTGCTATAAAAAGGATTGGTGTTGATCCAGATTTTATGAGAAGAATGAAATGAATATAGATTATTAATAGGTGCTTAACACAAAATAATAGAGATATAATAAAATTGGTTTTCTATTCAATAACAAAATAAGCTAAAACTGTAAAATGCAGCGGAAACAAGCTTGTTGGAATGGTGGTGGCTTATCTCTGAGAAGAGATGTGAGGGTTGCACGCATTCGCAAGAAGAAAATTACAATGAGGCTATGAAGGCCTTTTTACAATAAACAAGAATTCCAAAAACCCTAGACATCCAAAACCCTAACCCTAGGAGATGAAGTGCCAAAAGTCATGTGAGCCCCGTTTGGGTAAGTTAGTACATCAACTTCCCAGGGTCGTAACTTTTGCCTACGATCTCTGTTTTAGGCGTGTGATAGCCCATTGGAAAGGTATCATCGAGGATATTCATTTTGGTGGCTCAATCATGCATTTGGTTCTTATTGAGGAGCTTGATCCTGAAAAACTTTCATTTAGGCCCTCAAAATGGCCCTGGAAGTTAAAACTGCTAAAAATAGTAAATTGCCAAAATTGTCAGAAAACTATTTTGAGCCAGTTGGAAAAGTTGGGTGGCCACCGATATCCATCTGGATCAAGTGTCCTTCACTATTTTTCATAAAATCATTATAATTCCTATTAATTACATTTATATGATTGATTTTACAAACAAGTCCATTGTTGATCTATTGTGGTAATTAACAAAATATAAAAGTAACTGCTAATTGTTGAAAAAGGGTAATACTAATTCACCCTCCCCCTCTCAGTATTCCAACAGAGGTGGCCCATGTATTCAGATTGTGTTTCATTTTTCAAATAACTCCCTTTGGGGGAAGAATCAGTGTGTCAAAAGATGGCTTCGCAATCAGAAGAGGGCCACCAGGATGGGAAGAGGATGTTGGCTCTTGCATAGTAGGAGTAGGCTCATAATTGTTGTAGTTATTTTCTCAAGTTTGAAAATTGATTGTCTGGTCACACATTAAAATTTTAGCATTCAAGGATGATCCCTCATGTTTATGGGTACCTTTCGTACCCCTTGCAAAGTGACGGGATTTATCACAACAATGTGCTAAGGTTGAGGGGGGGAAGAATGAGTTAAGACAAAAGGATACTAGGGCGAATTTTATTGTTCCAAATAATGATTGATCTTGTCCTACCAAGGAAACTAGCGAGTATGATGGTCCTCCCCAAAAATTATATAGGGGCACCGACTCTTATTTTTCTCTTTTGTTCCCCCCTTGATTGTTTTGGGTGGGAGCGGTCCCGTGCTCAGCATTGGAATTTTTCTTTTTTTTCGTCTTATTTTTTTCTCAAAGTTGTTGAGGATCCTACAATTGCATGGATTACATCAAATTCACCTTGGATTTCTGAGTGGGGACTATATCAATTTGATCACTAAGCATGACAGCCGACAGGTGTGATGAAATAGACATATGACCCATTTGTTCTGCTACCTGGCCCACAAAGGCATGGGATACAGAACTAACTGTGACATCGACATGGGGCCTTGGGTTTGTTAATGTTTATGCTATTATTATAGTTCTTTGCATTTCATAAAGATAAGAGCATAATAAGCACAAGATCACTGAGAAATACACATCCACAATAGACACAGCATTTATCCTGGGAAACCCTCTAGGGGAAGAAAACCCAGNCCACCCTTCTTCTCCTCTCTCCAACTTGAGAATGCAACTTGCCTCATAAGAGAATGAGCAAGTGAAGTGTGTGGTAGAAGTGAGGCGCTAGCCTCTTATTTATATCACTCTGGCACGTGTGAAGAGTCACCATCTGGCTGGGCTGACCTCTCACACTGGGTGGGTAAATCCACCTTTAATTAAATATGTCCCTTTCATTATAACTGTTGGGGCCGACCTCTTATTCTTTACATTATAATTGTCCGATGACTAATCCGCAAAAGGGGATTTGGTCCTTATATAATTACCGACTTGATTAATCCTCAATGGGGATTAATCTAATAACAAAAATAATAATAATGACATGATTAATCCACAATGGGGATTTAATCCAATAACAAAATAATAAGAATACTCTTCGCAGTTACATTATTTCAACAGGGTTTGGTTTTCGAGGATATGTAAACAGTTGAGGATCATATGGGGTGATATCATAGAGAGTTACCAACTAAGAACAAATCAAAACCAAGTGTTGGACATGCATGATGGATTTCTCTGTAGTAGCTACCCTTTCCATAACAACATCCTTTGTAATGGGTGGTAAAAGATATTTTGTGAACCACTCCATCAAGAGTTGGTCCAAAATATGGGTCTTGATCATCCTATGTCACTTCCTCCACTCATGAATGTGATCAGAAATGTGAGTGGTAGTATCTTGACACAACGATTTCAAAAGCTAAGTTCCTATCTCATACCAAGTGGGCATTTGGTAATGTGTTGGAAATGCCATCACCAAGTCATTAAAACTATTGAAGGAATCACCTTTTAATTCAATATACCAATTGGTTACACTTGTGTTCATGGATATCTCGAAAATACACAACCTTACGTTATCATCCATCACGGAATTGGATGAGAACCACAAATGATATTTCATTATGTGCGTGGAGGGGTATTCTCCCAGCTTTCCGTTGAACTTGGGCATGTCTAATGGTAGCTTAGAAGGAATGACCGAACATGAAGGGTTATTTCCAATGGCATCATTTTTCAAATTCAATAGATCAAGAAAGTATAACATTACAAGTAAAGGAAACGATGTATGAGAAAATCAATACCGGGATGAAGATGAAGTTCTTGAAGTCCTAGATGAACTTTGTGGTCCCCCTACGTTTATGTTTCCAAAGGGATGTGTTGTTCTATAAGGGTGAGTACCCTTAGGTATGGAGGCACTCCCAAAATCATGGTTTCTTATAAAAATATATGTTCCCCTAAGGGGATTTCTCCCAAGGGTAGGTGTAGAACCTAAAGGAAACATGTTCCCAAAACTAGTCCCAAGGAAGAATCTCCCAGGACCGAATGTATGGATAAAGGGATATCCACCCCATTGTGAAAATTTTCCCCTAGAGTTTGTTCCCCTTTGTAAAGGTGTGATAACCCATAGGAAAATAAATCCTCCTGGCACATTATTTCCCCCAAACTGAATAGGAACGGTACCAAAACCACTAGGAATATTCCATCCAAATGGAAAACCAACACTCAACAATGTTGGGTTGCTCATAGGAATGGAGGAGGTGGAAGGAATTCCACTCCCCATTTTGAAACCAAGGCTCAACCCCTCACTGGAAGGATATCCAAGTGTGGGCATCAAAATTGATGGGATGGGCATGAGAATGCTAGGTAGAATAGTGGATGGAAAAGAGGACATGGCCACTATACTCCAAATAGAGGGACCTATAGAAATGGTAATAGATGGTGTAGGTCAAATGGCACTCAATTATGGAAAAGTGGACATCACTAGGATGACCCCAGTCACCCTCGTAGATGGGCTTGATGGTTCATCCATATTGGATGAAACACTTGGTCTCGACATGGTGTGAGGGTCATTGAACAAAGGAAAATCTTCACTAAAAACTCCCCTTACCTGGATAAGTATGAGTGCATCTATATTAGTTAAAGGAGGGTTAAAGTTGGGTGGAGGAATTTCATCCACCACTATCACTTCAACAAGACTAGTTTCCTCAAACCAAATATACGACTCTTACAATTCACGATCACTTGTCTTGTGTCGCTTGAGAGGTGGTTGTACCTCCATGATGGGCTTGATTCCTCATAATCGAAAATACCGAAGCGGTTATTTAGCCATGATGAAAATATTATGTGAAAATCAAAACATAATTCAACCTAAGGCCAGCCTAGACTCAAAACCAAAGAAAACACCCCTAACAAATCTAGGACAAAAACAAGTATAACATTGGCTCAGGGGGGATTTCAAAAACCAACCCTCTAAGGGAGATGAATTCCCCACAAAATTGGCTAGAGAAGGTATGAGGATTCGTTGCAATGAACTACATGAAACATCATTGACCAGTGCAAGTACCCTTTATTAAGGAGAGCACCCTCTGAGGGAATTGAGACCGTGAAAGCACATCTACCCAAGTACTACATGCACATCCCACTTGCATTCACCTCTGTAGGCTACCTAGGAGTGGTCACTAAAGCTACCATATCACAATCAATGATTGGGTAGACATTCATAGGTCTGACCACACATAAGGGAAAGGTAACTCAGCCTGAAGCCTTGAAAGTACTACCGCATAGAGATATTTGTCACCAGTGAAACCCTCGTATTAATAGTAATTGAAGTGATACTGCAAAAACCAAAACAAGTAGAGAGGGGAAATCTCCCTACTTTCCTTGATGTGACCTCGTGCTTGACTCCTTTGTTAGAGGAGCTTCCCAACACACTTGTTGAAAAAATGGATTTTACACTCTTTAATGACTTCTAGGTTTTGTTTTGTGGCCTTGGAGAGTTAACTCTCCAATCCTATGTCAAGGCCCTAAACCTATCTAATGTTGGTTTGCTAGAAAATAAAAGAGACTATTTAATTTTATAGTACGCAATCTTTTCTTATGGTTGTTTTTTATGTCAAAGGTAAATGGATGAAACTTTTGATGGTGTTTTTTACTCTTGACTCAATCAAAGCAATGAAAAAATTTCAATGCAATTGTTCAATTCAATGAATTCTAGCTACAGGAGGGAAAGATATATCTTTATTTGGAAACTGTACAATGCAACCTCACAAACACCAAGAAACCATGCAAGAAAAGTCACAACCCAAAATTATAACCATATCTCAAACCAAACACTTCAACAATGCACTTTGTCTTCCATGCTCAAAAGTTTTTTATAAAAGAATAATTATTTTGTATTTTTCTCCTTTTGGAATGCAAATTTTTTCTATGCAGAGAAAACAATGACACAAATCAAAACTAGAAAACAGCAAGAAAAGGGTAGTGTTATATTGGTAGTGATTCCCCTTGGCACACTCCAATGTCTACATGGGATCTCAACCCAAAACTCACAATAAAATTGGATCCAACAATGAACACAAATTGCAAGAGGGAAAAACAACCAAATGTGATCCAATATGGGACACTGACTGTTATAGGAAAACTCCCCTGTAGACAGGTGAATATCCTCTTGGATTCTAGACCCCTAATACCAAGACAGAAAACATACACTAACATCCCTTTTGAATCCAATTACCTAATCAGAAAGAGAAAGAGAAGGAAGAAAGTGGGATGCACCTTATTCTGTGGTTCATCCTCACTGCCTCCAATCTGATGTTGATCTCCAAACTCTTCAGCACCACTCGATACCTACAATGCAATGGATAGCAAAAAGACAAAAAATCTTACTCCACTCTACAAGATTAGACTAATCAAATTCATCTATCAAAATTGACAATCATATGCAACAATACACAATCTTGAAGGGAATAGGCCAAGTAATATTGATGAGAAATTTAAAGAGATACTCACAATCTGTAGATGAAGTTGCAGTGGCCTCTCCAAGTCCTCCTCTTCAATCCCTTGCATGATGCTCCGAAGATCATAAGTTTGATATCCAAAAGCTTCCTCCCAAGATCATAAGTTTTATACCTCTAATATTCCTTCCTTCTCCATGGAAATCCTTCATTATATAGGATTTGGAGGCTTAACCACCATGGAGAGGATCACTCATCAGATCCACTAAAATGGGATCTCCAAGATATTTAGGGAGAAAATATCTCTTAAGTATTTTAGGGAGGAAATATCTCTCAAGGTTTTTAAGGAAGAAATATTTCAACCATCCATGAGATCCTTGATATAATATATTTTGACCTTCATATAATATATTTCTCCTCCACAATGACTAGGGATTGTGACAAATGTTCTTTCATGGTGTCAATGTATGTGAAACTTTAATGACACTTGCGACACTTAGGGTGAGGTACCTAGGTGTGTCATTTTGGTGTGTAACACTATCATATCCAATCAGATGTGTTGGGTGGACAGCCCAACTCAATGGATCACTAAACAAAAAACAACTGCAAAAAATAAATCCAAACAAGCCACACAAACACACTTCAAATATATATGGAAGACCAAAGGTGTGACAAAAAAGACTTAAGAAAAGATAAGATCTAGGGGCACATACCAATCAAAGATCCCAGATATTAGACACATCCATATCTCACCAAAGAAATCCAGTAATCTTAGAATTTTTAGAGCCTGCAGAGGGTGTCGTTACTCATATGACCTGCAACAAGTGACTAATATCTAATCACTAGAAGTGCAACAAGCGACATCGTTGTTCTGTCTCCAAAAGTAGACAAGAAAAACACTATAAAAATTTTGGAAAAATGAAATATCTTACTCATATATGTCAAATCTGAGAGATTTAATCTATGAGGGAGTGCTAGGGAAGAAAATAACTAAATCAAAAATAGGGAATAGAGGATAATAGGAAAGGAAAAACTGAACTAGAGAAAATCAAATATTCTTCCCCAGTGGAGTCGCAAGTTTCATTACAAAAAAAGTATCACCAATGGATAGTAATATCTCCCTAGGATATGCCTATTGATCCTATACATACAATGGGATAGACTTCTAATGGTTTCCTCTAGATTCAAGAAAAAAATGTTCCTTTTAACCAAGAAGGGTGATGAACATACCTTTTGACCAACAGTTTTCCTCGTGTGTCTAGTTGATGCAGCTCCTGAGATCCAACTACAACTCCTACAATCTACTTCATCTACACAAAGAAACAAACAACTACCAATCTATTATTCTTCTAGTGTTAGGAAATTCAAATCCACTAGATCTTCCTTGATCTATTCATTATGAGACCAAATCCAAACATTTGCAAATGGAATACACACATTCATGGGGGGAAACCAATGATCTATTAACTAAAATGAAATAAGTGAATCAATATCATTACCTCAAGGTGTATATGCACTCCTCCTTTCCCCTTGCTCCTTGCCCCTCCTCAATTTCTCAACCAAGCTAGACAACCTGACTACAACTGATGTAGATGGAGAAGCACCTTTGAATTTTGGAAGAATATATATGTAAATGATTCTTATTCCCTCATGATCAATATTGTCCTTCTTTATATAGAACTTTGGAAGAGGCTTAGGACAGCTTCTAGATATTCTAGAGACCAATGGAGATTCAAATGTTGTGAGTTCCAAGACTCATGCCATGAAGAACCAACTCATCCCTCGGTTTCCTCTTTGAAACTTTGTACATCTATAAGGTTACTAAGGTTGTCACGGTGATCCAGATTTATGAGGGAACAAAATGAAACATGGAAATAGGATAGAAACATAGAGATACAGTAATACTCAATTTCTATTAAAGAATGAAATATACAGAGACTGTAAAAGAAAATACAGAGTGAAATGAACTTGCAAGAATGGTGGCAGCTTCTCTCTGAGAAGTGATGTGATGGCTATGCACATTCTCAAGAATATGAGTTAATGAGGCTAAAAAAGGTATTTTTAACATAAATAATCAATGATAAAACCCTAACCATAGAATATGAAACGCCAAAAGGTTTTTGGGCCCCAATGTGGTTAGTTGAAATGCCAACTTCCTAGGTGCAAATTATGCATACAAACTCTATTTGAGGTGCTCGATACCTCATCAAAAATTTATAGCTGAGTAGTACCCATTTTTTTAGCCTAGAACTTTTCTTTGAAAACATACTAGGTGTTGTCGCACAAAAAATAATGTTGTTTATGGCCTCAAAATGGCCTCAGAAGCTTGGGACATGAAAATTTGTATAAAACTACCAAGATGGAAAACTATGTTGTGATCCTGTGGAATACGTGGATGGCCATTGATGTCCATCTAGATCAATCATCCCCCCTTGGGAAGCAATGGTCCCCATTGTGTCAAGTTCCTATGGGATATGGGGAAGCTTTTGTTGACTCTGAAACTTGGTGAGTCGTTTTCCTTGTTGAAGAAGTTGTCTCGTTTTCACTTGGAATTAGCTTGTTAAAGGATGTCATGAACCTGTTGTTGGAGGGTCTAGATCCATTCAAAAAATCTAGCTAGATGATCTACCTTGTTATGAGTGTGGGAGGACTCTATTTTTGAAGATGCAGCATGAATATCTATATCAATGGTGGCTAATGGTTGGAACCCCAAGCACACCTAAAAAGGATTGTGGCCAATAGAGCTATGATAGGCTATGTTATATCTTTGCTTGACTTGGAAGTGTAGAGGAACCCTTGTAAATGAAGAAAAAATATCTTTGTGCTATTCTACAATATTTTTGACTTGCTTATGTTGTATGCAAAGGTCTTGAATGAGGTTGTGGTGGTCACAGTGTCCTTTTGTTCACCTTTTGACTGGATCGTGAAGAGGCTAAACTTTGTGTTATGAGAGATTACTTTGTGGCATTGTTTTGTCGAGATCAATGAAATGGAAGTAGTCAAAACTACCTCTAGTACCCTGTAGAGTTGACCCCCAAAGTAAAAATGACACTATGGAGCCAAGACTCATAAACATCATGACGTTTCCACATATATGATTGTCCTAAAATACCATCACATGCTTCAAGTGGGGTAAAGTCACATAGTGCCTCATCCCTGAAGGGATTGATGATGTAAGAAAGGTGGAATTGTTGGCTAATGTGGAGATCTCGTCCATGGAAGACCCATCAGATGTTATATGGTTGCAAGTGTGGTTTTGTCGACAACTTCAATTGCTTGATGACCTATGATGAGAATAGGTTATTTTGGATTCTTCTATAAACAATGAAATGCAATGGGGTCCCCTTCACCCACATATATGAATGGAAGAGGTGCTCCCCCTCCTCGGACTCCTCTGGTTATTCTGGTTGGATTATTTGGTCGTGATGGTAGTAGTGGGTTCTGCATGGATGATATGTTTCCTTTTATTTTTTTCTAAATCTAAGTCTGAGTTATGGTTCGACTCTTTTTCTTTGAGCTCAACCACCAATTATTGTTTCGAGCAACATTCATAGGTGTTGTGTCGGGGGATTTTGTGGAACTCACATCACTTTCTAGTGTCCTTCTTCATCTTCTCATTGCCCTTCTTTTCTTGCAGCTTGGACTGGTTGTCTTGAGGTTGGATGTTCTATGAGTTAGGGCCACCTTTACCATACTTATGTTGTTATGTATTTGCAGACTCGAACTCTCACTTATTCCACTCCTTAAAATTCTTCTTAACTTTGACAACATATCGATAAGCATCTCCTAGTGACAAGATGTCTAGAAACTCCATTTATGTTTGGATGTACCTATGTATACCCATACAGTATTTTAAAACTATATATTGCTCTAAGTCTTTGATACCCAGTTTGGTGTGCAAGGTATGGAAGGTATTTGTGAAATTTGGCTCAATTTGGTTCCTATTCTAATGCAATGTGGTCCATCTCATGTATTGGTCGTCATAGTTTCCAATCAAGTAATATTTTTTCTTAACAATATCCATAAAAGAGTCCCAAGTGGGTTCATCCTCAAACATTCCATACTCCTCTATGGAATTTCACTCGCATTAAATCTCCCACCAATTTTTGACATGGGGTACATCCTTAAGGAGTGTCAAGGTGATATTTTTTGTATCAGAAAAATTGTGGATAGAAAAATAACCTTCTAGCATATTTAACCACTTTTCTAAAGCATTTGCATCTATCTAACCTTCAAATATGGGAATATCAAAATTAACTTGTACCTTGAAGGGGGAGGCACTTCCAAAGTGGTTGTTTGACCAATATTTGTTTATTGTTGTTAGCAGTCATCGAAGGATTTGGAAAAATTCTCCATCATCTCATCCCTCTATCATATGAGGGATTCCTTGAGCAACATTTGAATAGGATCTCCAGCTCTCTCATCTCTCTTTTGTTCTACCATGGGAGGCCTCCAGGGTTGGCGAGGATGGTATTTCAAAGGCTCAAGTAGTTCAAGTCCCAAATCCTTATACCATGACCTCGTTGGGGACATGCATAGAGAAACGAATAAAGGGCATATTTATTTGATACCTCTAATCTAGATTTACAAGGGAATGAAATGAAACACAAAAATAAGATAGAAACAAAGAGATACATTAATACTCAATTTCAATTAAAGAATTAAATATGAAAAGACTATAAAATAAAATATAGAGTGGCATTAACTCTTAAGAATGGTGGCGTCTTATCTTTGAGAAAAGATGTGACGGCTATGCACATTTGCAAGAATATGATTACAATGAGGCCAAAAAGACCTTTTTAACATAAAGCATCAATGAGAAAACTATAAACATCCAAAACCCTAACCCTAGAAGATGAAAGTCCAAAAGGTTTATGGGCCCCAATGTGGTTAGTTGAAATGTCAACTTCCCGAGGGCACAACTTTTTCATAGAATCATTTTTTAGGGTGCTTGGTACCTCGTTGAAACAGTCTAGTCGAGGAGTACACATTAATTTTAGCCTAGTATTTTGATTTAAAACATACTAAGTTATGTTGCACCAATAAAACGTCATTTAGGGCCTCAAAACGTCCCCAAAAGTTTGGGACACGAAAAAATGTAGAAAAACTTCCAAGATGTAAAAAACAATTGTGCACCAGTGGAATAGGAGGGTGGCCAACGATGTCCATCTGGAACAATATTTCCCCCTTAGTAAGAAATTTTCCCCATTTTATCAAGTCCCCATGAAATATGGGGAATATTTTGTTGAACCTGAAACTTGGTGACCTTCTTTCCTTGCTGAAGAAGTTGTCATGCTTGCACTTGGAATTAGCTTGATGAAGGACATCATGAACCTGTTGTTGGAGGGGATGGATCCATTCAACAAATATGGCTACATGATATGCCTCCATCTGAGTGTGGGAAGACTTTTGTTTTGAATATGCATCATGAAGAGCTATATCAAAGGGGGCTAATGGTTGGAACCCTAATCACACTTAAAACGGGTTGTGTCCAATAGAGCTATGAGGGGATTTGTTATAGATTTTCTTGACTTAGCAGTGCAGACACACCCTTGTAGGTGAAGAAAACATATATTTGGGCTCTTCTAAACTATTTTAAACTTTCTTCTATTGTATAGAAAGGTCTTGAGTTAAGGTTTTGGTGGTCACAGTTTCCTTATGTTCACCTTCTGACCGGATTGTGAAGTCTAACATACCTAGTCTCCCAACTGAGTATCTCTACCACCTTGTAATTTTCCCATTACCAAAACTTACAACATGCTCTTATACCATAAAATAATGTCCCCAGCCACCTAGGCCAGGACACGTCACACAATCTCAACTTTTTTCACTCTGAAACCAATTTGTAACATCACCCAGCTTTCTATTGAACAATGTTACTCTGATATTCCACTGCGCAGATTTTATACTAAACTCTAGTTTGTGAAATATCACTTGAAGTAATGTGTTCAACCTCAAATTAATTCATGCCACACTAAATTTCTCCTTTTAACACAACTTTAAGCAGTAGAAGTAACTAAAAACAACTACGTGCACCAACATATTGATCACACAACACTAATGTGCATGCAACCATCCTGGCATTCACACACCATTTCTAATTTTCCTTGTGAACGGAGTTTATTTCCCTGTACGCACACATGAATTCCAATCTCTTGTGCACATAGGCTACCTTCATGTTCACATGACCCTTCAATCCTTGCCTCGAAGACACATGACCAATATCAAAGGATAACTTAAAAGGAAAAACTATAAACATTTGGCATACTCATGTACATCTACAAATACAGACCATAAGCACCATACTTACATGTGCAAGCAACATTAAACCAAATAAAAACAATTGCTTATATGCAAAAGCATACAAGAATTAACCCATGTCAAAAATAGATAAATAAGCACACAATAAATGAGACAAACACATAAAGAACACTTATATTTTATGAAAGTCACCAACTATGCATAGAACTCAGATGTTCCTCCTAGCCATAGAATTTGTTTCTCATAAGCTTTCAGCAACAGGTCACCCCCGAGCTAGGGCTTAACTCCACCAGGGAAAAATGGTTCCTAGTGACAAGCTAAGGTCCAATTTTCAACATAATTGCTTAGTCCAAGGTGCCCACTGCTGCAACTAGCCTATAGTCCCTCATTCCCCATGCACATGTCACACCCAAGGAAGTGTTCCCCTTCTCTACTCAGCAATCCCTCGGCTACCCCACTTCCCTTCCATGGTTACCAACAATAGGTCGGACAAGAAGTCTCTGAGCCCTGCGACTAATGCCCAGTGCACCAGGAAACAATTCTCGGCAAAACTCTCACCTAGAGAGTATGATCACGGGTCTGACATCCTGCTTCTTCAACAGCAAATCTCTCACCCAGATAAATAGCTCATAGGCCTAACAACTCGCCTCTTCGAAAACAAAACTCTGATTACATTATGGAAACCCCTTACAAGATTATTTGTACATATAAGGTAATAGTCGTCCTCTCCCTGAACCGACCCCTTCTGCACACAAGAGTGAATAATGAATAATCCCCCGAATACCCCAAAATACACTAAGGCCAACAATATATATTGCATGCCTTCAACTCAAAACTTATCACCTTCAGAAGTAGCTTAAGCCACTTGGTGACTCATTCCCTACCCTCGGGAACTTAGGATAAAATAATTATCCATAACATACACTTTTCTGGAAATATTATTAAAATATTCCCTAAGACTTAAGTCCCACCCCCTTTTCCCTTTTACGGTGGAGTTAGTCCCCCATCTCTTTTCATATGAGTATTTCTACACACAACGATGTAATATTATATTAATAAATTTGATTACATTTACATGGATAGGCGCACTATCCTATTTGAATCTCAACTCACCAACCTCATAATCACATAATCTCTTCGGCCTCAATACATATACAACCATATATATACATATATAACTTGGCTTGGTGTGCACTCCCAAATCATTCTCACACACTTACCCAAGTGCATGCAACACTATGAAATGTTTGCACCATTTCTTGATGTGAAATCATGCACACTTATCCAAGTGCACGCAACACTATGAAATGTGAGCACCCTCTCTTTGATAACAATTCTCCACACACTTACCCAAGTGCACGCAAAACCAAAACTTGGTGCCAATGGATCACCAGCCTATATGTACATTTACATTTACAATTTGTACCAACAACTCACCAGCCTATATGTAAAATTACAAAGGGTCTGGATTAGGGACATTACATTCCCCTTCACCTTATTTGTGCATTATCCTCACTGGATCATATACACATGTACATACAAAATTTCAAAAATATTTGAAAAGATGAGGATACTCTACCCACATAGCATCCTCGCACTCCCAAGTTGCATCCTAGGGACAATACCAGTTCCATTGGACCTTTACCAGATATGTGACTCGATTCCAAAGCTATTTTATTTTCTAATCCAACATGAAAACCGATCACACTTGAAAATCCCTTTCTGGTTCCACCTGAATCACATTCCAATCAATAATATGATTAGAAAAAGGTACGTACATTTTAATAAATGACACATGGAAAATATTATGAATACACAAGGATGCAGGAAATGCAAGAATATATGAACAAGGCCAATCCTCTCTAGGATTTCAAATAGCCCACAATAGTGCACTGCTAACTTAGAACACTTTCCTAACTTTCGAGAATTGCACCTAGATTTCACTTTCAAAAACACGTGATCACCCACTTTGAATTATTTGTGTGTTCTTCCTTTATCTTTGCAACTTTTCTTCCTTCCTTGGTCATCCTTTAAATTATGCCTTATCTTTACCATATTATCCTCCATGTCCCGAGGTAGCTCTTGCCCAACTACTACGTGATCTGTTGGGTTGTCCCAACTCACTGGCGTGTTGCACTTTCTACCATAAAGTGCTACAAATGGGCTCATATTTAAAGATGTTTGATACCCTTTGTTTTAAGAAAACTCTACCAAGTGAAGGTAGTATTCCTATTTTGATGGCTTATCCATCACATACACCATGAGCATATCTTCAATCACCCGATTTACCCTCTCTATTTTTCCATATGACTCAGGGTGAAATGTTGTGCTAAAGTTCATATTTGTCTCAAATCCTTTGAATATCCCTTTCCAAAATTTTGAGGTGAAATTGGAATCTTTGTTTGACACAATTGTCTTAGGTACACCATGTATCTTAGCAATTTCTCGCATGTAAATCTCAACAATGTTTCCTACCTTGTGTACTGACTTCACTGGAATAAAATGGGCAGCTTTAGTAATCTTGTCCACCAGCACCATAATAGAAGCATGTTGCTTAGCAATCCTAGGTAACTCAATTATAAAATCCATGGTTACAACTTCCCACATTCACCCAAAAATGGAAAAAGGATGTATCAAACTAGCTTGATGTTTGTTCTTAGCCTTTACATTTTGGCATTCAAGACATCTAGCAATAAAGTCAACAACTTCCTTTTTCATACCTGGCCTATAGTATTGTTTTTTTTAACTTCGACATTTGTCTTCTGGTAACCTAGATGTCCAACATAAGGAACCTTATGCATATCTGAAAATATCATACTTTTCAACTCTTGATCATTTGGCACATAGACTCTGCACCTATACATGAGGATCCCATCCTATCTTAGCTCATAACCTTCCAAATTGTGTTGTGACATACCTTGTTGTAAATTCTCCTTTTATGTCCACACAGTGTTGATCAAATTTGGAAACTTCTAATATTCGGTCGTACAAATCATATTTGTACATGATAATGGTTGCATCATGCTTCTCATGCACCCTCCTATTGATTGCATCAGCCACCTTGTTCTATTTTCCTCTGATATTCTTTATGTCAAATTCATACTCACTGAAGAATTCTAACCACCTAATTTATCTAGAATTTAAACCTGATTGTCCAAACAAACACTTCATACCACTATGGTCTATTCTTAGCTCAAATATTTTATCCATAAGATAATTCTTCCACATCTTCAAGGTATGCACTATGGTTTCCAATTCTAAGTCATGAGTAGCATAGAGCCTTTCATGCTCTTTTAACTTTCTGTATTCTTAGCATACCATGTGTCCATTCTAACTAAGGAATCCATTGATCCCTTCCTTACATGCATCTGTGCATACAATGAAGTCTACATTAGGATAAGAATTCTCAAAATTGGCGCACTCATCAACAAACTCTTCAAGTGTTGAAAACCCCTTGCACAATCTAGAGTCCATTCAAATATTGCACCTTTATTTTGAAAATATGTAATTGGATGTGCAATATGTGAGAATCCTTCAATGAACCTTCTGTAATAACCCCCGAGTCCCATAAATGACCTTACCTATGTGACATTTCTTGGTGTCATCCATTCCTCAATGGATTTTATCTTCGTTGGGTCCACAACTATTCCTTCCTTAAAAATAATATGACCCAAATAATGAATCTACATCTGGTAAAATGATCGATTTCTCATATTTTCATAAAGTGGATTCTCCCTCAACACCTGCAACACCATCCTCAAGTGTTGCTCGTTCTCCTCTTCAAACTTTGAGTAAATAATTTTGTCATATAGAAATACAATGACAAACTTATCTAAATGACTTATGAAAACTCCATTCATCAAGAAAATAAATATAGTTGGTGCATTTGACAATCCAAATGGCACCACTGTGAACTCATAATGACCATAACTTGTTCTAATGGTCATCTTATTGATTTCTTATTCCTTAATTCTCAGTTGGTGGTATCCATATCTGAGATCAATCTTTGAAAATATTTGTGCACCCTGCAACTGATCAAAGAGGTCATATATCATTGGCAAAGGATACTTGTTATTTATTGTTACCTTGTTCAACTGCCTAAAGTCATTACAAAGTCTCAGCATACCATTATTCTTCTTCATGAACAATATTGGGGCACCCCAAAGCGACACACTTGGGAATATATACCCCTTCTTCAGAATCTCTTCAAGTTGCATCTGCAACTCCCTCGATTTTGGCATACTCATCCTATAAGAAGTTTTGGATATAAGTGCTACTCCCAGCATCAAATTTATAGAGAAATCAATATCTCTTTTCGGAGGCAATCCCGATATCTCTTTAAAAACATCCTCAAACTCTTTCAGTACTATGTAATCTTCAATACTTGGAAATGTATCCTTAGTTTTCTCTTCCATGTGCACTACAAATACTTGACATCCTTTCCTGTTTCTTTTCTTCAATTGCAAGGATGAAATTTCTTTGATAGTTACATCTCTTGGAATTCCTTGAATTGTTCTTAAGTTTCCTTCCTCATCCAAGCAAGTGAATGCCTTATTGTTGTTGATATTGAGAGGGGGGTGAATCAGTATCAAGTACAATTTAAAAAACTTTTCAACTTATACTTAAACCACTCAATTACATCCAATGAGCAATGAGCAATAGTATAAGAGTTACACCAATACACCACAATACACTATGCACAATATATGAGAAATAATCAATAGTTATTGTTCAAGGGAAGTAATGACTTCCAAAGGTAGCTACAATTTCCAAAAATAAAGGGCAGGATAAAACTCCAAGAGGAAGATACAATCCTCCAATATAAAGAGAGGGTTGACATCTCCACCCTTGCCCCTTCCTTCCACCCAATAATATATGAGAGATAATAAACTTTTACAATAAATCATCACCATCAACCAACCATCACATAGAGCCTGATAATGCTTCCTGAGACTTCTTCAACTTCTGTAATTCTTCAATTCTTGGAATAGTTTGATCTTGTAGATAATATTACTCAATGTATTCTCTGAAACTCCTCAAATTTTCACTCCTTGAATCCTCCCCAAAAAGAATTTATAGAAAGAATGGTAGACTTTATTCAATTTTGGTTTATTCAGGAGAGTGAACTTGTACAAAATGCCCTGCGCTCAATATTTAACATAAGATTTTGAAACTCTCACAAAAGAAAATAAAGTCCGTACTCTTTCCAATGAAATTGGTCCCACTTCATTTGGATTCTCTATGAATAAGTTATGATTTTTTTACCCGAAACATATGTTTATTGACTAGCTTCAGGACTAGTCAAAAACCCTATCTTCCACAGAGTGTATCTCCATAATTATAGAGAATAAAGAGATGAAAATTTTACCACAGGTACCTTGATATGTATTCTCAATACCATAGCAATTTCACCATATAAATCATTCTAGAAAAAAAAATATATTGAAAATGGCAAGATGACCTGTAAATAACATACCTTAGAACACATCACCAAAAGACTTCATCCTCCCTTGAAATCCGACCTTCTTTACTTCTGATTTCCTCTAAAATTTGACTTTTGTATCAAATGAATGTATAATTATATTTATTTATACCATTTATGTCACTTCCTTTTAACATTAGGGCCGACCTGACACTTTCTTATTTTGTAATTTTTTTCTTTAATTATCTTCAGTGCCTACATGTACTTCCTTCTTCAATTCACTTTGTCATCTTCAAAAATCCATTTCTTCTCAACCATGAGGATCCATGTGATGTGCCACCTACCATAAAAAACAACATGATGTATACTATCCATCCATGGGTTTTTTTTCTACATGTACATTGTCCTTCATGTCCAAATACCTTCATCAATCTTTTGGTCCAAAACCAATGACTAGGGTTGACATCAATGACAACAACCAATCTTCCAACAATCTCCCCCTTTGTCATTGATGGCAACACTCATGCTCCCTGTTAGGATCCTAACCCGCACATAGGTATAAAAATATATTCGGATGTAATAAAGGTCAATATTAATAAGGCCTTGCAATAAAATAGAATAAGTCGAATGTAAGAAGACCTAATAGAAGCTTCCACTTCTAGAAGGATCTTCCTCTAGATGCTTATTTTGATAGACATATTTAGTATAAATAGGAGTTGAGGGTATGAGAACCCTATCTTGGATATTATTGTAATAGATCTCTACTCAACTGGAGGTTGACCCCTCGAAGAGGCCCGTGAACATTGCTCTTAGAATCAAAGTGTTATTTTTGTTGTTATTCTTATATCATTTCAGTGTTATTGTGGTGATTATTTTGGTTATGTTGTTGTTATTCTGCCATTTCTAGCATTTTATTTCTATTATGCATACTTTTTATATCTGGTATATTACAAGTGGTATCAGAGCACTTTCCTTGGTAGAAATTGTGGGTAAAATTTTTTTCAGGGTAGAGACATATTCTGGCGTCTTTAAGCCACAGAGATCTATCATTATGCACATAAAACCACGATTAAGGGATTCATACACGCAGGAAATACAAGTGGTTCATAAGCGCACATCTATTGGCCACCCTTGTAACCCCTGTTGGTACCCCTTCAAGTGGTAGCGCATCAGACAGCACCTGTGTACGGATCGGCCTAGATTTCTTGAAGCCCTCTTTAGATAAACCGATTGGCCACCTGACTGCTATAGTTCCACCGAGAAAAACACTTAGGAAGATACTTTCTAGTATCTGGGTAGTCGGGTAGTACGGCTAAGGGTACATTCTACCCTCTTTAGTTAGTGCCCTGAGATATTGGGCCAAGTACTATTGTTGGACCTCGCACGTATATCAGAGAGTTATAGCACAGGGCAAACCCTTGTCTGTAGAACCCTTGAATACCTAACCCTTGGGGACAGAAACATAAACAAATTAAAACAAACAATATCTAATGTCGCACAACTATGTTCGGGTTGCCAAGTAAATACACATTTCTTTTTTGTTAATCATTTGGGAATTTCCTCTCTGTAGTATTCTTCAGACCGGAGTATAACTCCGCAGGTGTAAAAAAAAAAAAAAAAAGTCTAGAAATTTTTTCACCATTATTTGAGACCTATTCCAATGGATTCATCTCTTCGCCCTTATCATATTCATCCATATCATTTTTCGAAAAAAAAAAATTACCCTACCCACCTCTTTTTAGATCCCCCATCCTCATGGCCCATACCCGTAGCCAAGACTTGGAAGTTAGCTTCAACACCTTGCAATCTGGTCTCATCAAGACCCAACAAGAAGTGAAACAACTCAATGCCAATGTTGTCGTTGTTGGATTACTGAGAGGGGGGGTGAATCAATAATAATGTAATTATAATCCTTTTTCTTCAAATTTTATATCAATGTAGAATTATTATCCAATAATGAGCAGTAATAAATAAACAATCACACACATACACAGTACACCAGTGTTTTACGTGGAAACCCAAATTGGGAAAAAACCACAGAATGTTTTTTCTTATATGTCTTGAAGAATTACATTCATTGGAAGCACCAACTTCCTTTGTTTTCCAATTGCAACTGGAAGGAGACTCCAACCCCCTAGTTTCTCAGGCCACAACCTGAGGGAAGCTCCAACTCCCCAAATCTCTGGCTACAACCAGAAGGAGGCTACAACCCCCAATGTTCTCAGGATACAACCGGAAGGTGGCTACAACCACTTGTCCTTGCCCCGTCCTGCCACCCTGAAGTAGAAGTAGAATGATGGAACCACTGTCACACTATCACTGTGAGATATACCACTGTAAACCTGTACCAATAAATATGAACCATGCATCAACCTATACCTCAACCTATAATCAACTTGTACCACAAAAAAGTGCATCAACCATGCACCAACCTGTAATCAACATGTACCATAAACAATTGCATCAACCATGCACCAACCTATAATCAACCTATACCATAAACAAGTTCATCCAACCATGTGCCAAGTATGTACCAATCATGTATCAAGTACTCATCAACTATGACTCATCAATATGTACCAACATTATCAACTATACACCTCATGTATGTGCGCCAATTCATCAACTATTTGTCTCAACCATGTACTCAACATGTACCTCAACCAAAAGCCCTCATAAATTTCATCATCCAAATCTGATTTGTAGCTCTGTCATAGACCTAGTGTATATGATCACATTCCTTCAAACCTTCCTTAACTTTAAAAACAAGAGACTAGCATTTTCATCAAACTTTTCTTTAGTCTCACGTGCCTAGTTTTTTATTAGTCAACAACCCTAACTTGAAGTAATCATAACTTTGAACTTGTAATGTATAAATATCTAAAACTGATACACAAAGTTCTTCAGTGTGTTTTATTCAATTCCTCCAAGTGGCACTACTTGGAACCTCTCAGAAAAGTTATAGCAAAAATGGCATACCTTGCTGAATTCTGGCTTATTCTAGAGAGAAACCTTGTAGAGCGTGCCCCGCACAAAATATTTGATGAAATGATATGAAAATATTACAAAAAATACTACAGACTATACCCTAACCAACACAATTGGTTTCATTGAATTTGGATCTGTTATGAAGAAGTTATGACATTTTTACCCGAAACACCTGATTTTGACTAGTTTCAAGACTCGCCACAAACCCTATTTTCGACAGAGTGTAACTCCCAAAATACAATGATACACAAGGTGAATTTTTAACCACCGATACTTTTATATGTTTTCTCACTTTCATAGAAATTTCAGGATCTGAATCATTATAGAAAAAAAGTTATAGCGAAAATGGTGAGATGACCTGAAAATAACATACCTTAGAAAGCACCATCAAAAGAATTTATCCTTCCTTGCATTTCGGCCTTCTTTTCTTCACTTTCCTCAGAATTTCATCTTAGATATCATTTGTATACCTCAAAAACCTATAGCTATTCAATATGCTCAAGTGTGTTTCAAATGAGAGAGCCTTGCCTCTTATTTATACTCTCCAAGTAGCTTCCTTAAAAACATCTTCTAGGTCACTTGGCCCCACTTTGCTTATTTTAGGGTTGGGTTCACTTCTAATTTATCCATTAAAATTATTATTGAAATAATTTATTTTTTATTCACTTTGAATTATAATACACTCATCACTTCACTTTATTATTTACCTTTTAAAATCTCTTAAACCACTTTGATTACTTTGACCTTTTGGGGCT
>ML791080.1:502032-524886 GCA_009831015.1 Picea engelmannii | reverse complement strand
GAATTATGTGACGTTCCACATACCACTGGAAATGACATGACAAGAACTATCCATCTAGGATATTTTCCCTAAAAAATTCACTTTCCTTCATCTCATTATTCCACAATTAAGCATGGGTTCTCTTACTCCACAAACCATCTTCCCGTGAGGGCTTTCACCATAAGGGGACCAATTTGGAGTTCATCCATATTTACTTCTTATCAACCATGAAAAAAAAAATAATGAGTCATATTTACATCAAACACTATTGGGTCCATTACCCAAACCTTTGTGCTATGGGTCTTTCTTCAAGGGTTGACATCAATGACAACCAACCTTAATCAACAGTTGCCATCAATACAACCATGCAGTCCTCAATGGAGGAAATCAAACAAGACCTCACCACCCAGCTTGAATCTGTCTTTTTGACACTCTGCACCAAACTGCATATCCCTATAGATAACCCTTTCTCTTCCTCACCTCCACATACTGAAGGTGACCATTCCTCTCATTCCCATAACTTTCAGAACCATCACTTTCAGCGTGACCTACACCTTCCGCGAGTGGATGTGACCAAATTTGATGGCTCGGACTCCACTGGTTGGGTAACCCAAATGGAACATTATTTCTCTTTATACAGCATTACAGATGACTTGGCCAAACTCTAGTATGGTGTTCTCCATCTAGATCAAGAACGTTGGCAATGGTGGAAATGGAGAAAAACTTCTCGTCAAGCGTATATTTCTTGGACACACTTTGTGGCAGAGATTTATGAATTCTTTGACACCGACACCAACCATTTGGGTCATTTGACAAAGTTGAAACAATCAGGAATAGTGGAAGACTTTATAGCTGTCTTTGAGCACCTGGATTTTTAGACAGAGGGCATGTGTGATGCCTTTTTCCGAGAATTTTTTATCAGTGACCTCAAGGATGAGATTCAGGCCCATGTCCTCATGGCTCGACCTCAGAGTTGGGTGGAGGCTACTAAAAGAGCTAAAGAATCACAACAGGTTGTATCTTCTCAAAACCGAAAACCCTCCTTTATCCCTCGCCCTAAACCAGTAAATCCAACTACTCCCTCCTCTCCACTAAAGATCCAAAAAATGACGAGGGATGAAATGGCTAAATGCCAATGAAAAGGCCTTTGTTATAATTGTCATGACAAATATTTCTCGAGCCACAAGTGTAAGGAACAAAATTTGTTTATGGCCATCTCTAAGGATATTTTGGAAGAGGATATTGAAACTCCCCTTGTGTCCGAGTTACCTGAAACCCACAACATAACCCCTCCCTCAGACCCTCTCGAAGTAGAACCGGTCATTTCCCTCAATGCTCTCACTGGATTCTCCACTCCCCAAACCCTAAGGCTAATCGGTTACATCCAGCATCGTAAGGTTATCATTATGGTTGATAGTGGAAGCACCCATAATTTTATTCATTGCCACATTGCCTAAGAAACTCATTGTTACATACATGTCATCAATAATTTCCAAGTCATGATTGCCAATGGTGGCTCCATGAAATGTGGAGGGCATTGTGAAAATGTGTGTCTCCAAATTTGTGACTACCACCTGAAATCTCATATGTTTTCTATAGACATGGGCAGGTGTGACATTGTGTTGGGTGCAGACTGGCTAAGGACTTTGGGTCCCATTCTCATGGATTTTAAGGAATTAACCATGCAATTTGACCAAGAGGGCCACCAATATAAGTTCCAAGGCATCACTGCCAGTTCACCTGAGATCATTAGTTCCCATCGCATGGAAAAGCTACTCAAAAAGGTCCATTCTGGTGTTCCTGCTCAACTCCATGCCATCCAAGCAATAGAAACACCCTCGTTGCCACAAGACCTCCAAGCCCTCATTTCTAAACATCAAGTGGTCTTTTCCACTCCCCAGGGACTCTCTCCTTCACGTGGTGTTCATTATCATTCCATTCCCCTTGTACCCATAAGCCTTCCTCCCAATATATGTCCATATCGTCACCCCTTTTGAAAAAAAATTGAAATTGAGAAAATGGTCCAGGAACTCCTTAATGCAGGCATTATCCGCCCTAGTACCAGCCCCTACTCTTCTTTTGTGGTCATGGTCCTGAAGAAAGAAGGTTCTTGGAGACTGTGTCCTGACTTCCATTCCCTCAACAAACTTACCATTAAAGACAAATTTCCCATTCCTATCATTGATGACCTCCTGGATGAGCTGAGTGGCACCCAATTCTTTACTAAACTTGATCTTCATTCAGGCTACCACCAAATATGTATGAAAGAGGCAGACATTCCCAAGACTACCTTTAGAACTCATGAGGGCCACCATGAGTTTTTGGTCATGCCCTTTGACTTGTGTAATGCCCCCTCCACCTTCCAAAGCCTCATGAATCATGTATTTTGTCCTTTTCTCCATCATTTTGTCTTGGTTTTCTTTGATGATATCCTCATCTATAGAAATACCTGGACAAAACATCTTGCTCATGTGGATCGAGTTCTCCATCTACTCTCTCATCACCAACTTTTCCTAAAACAGTCTAAATGTGCTTTTGGCTCCTCAGAAGTAGAGTACTTGGGTCATCTGGTTGGCAAGGATGGCATCAGGGTGGATCCTAAAAATATTGAAGTTGTGCAAGACTGGCCTCACCCAAAGACTCTCAAAATCTTGTGTGGATTTCTGGGCTTAACAGGTTATTATCGCAAGTTTGTTAAGAATTACGGAAATATTGCAGCACCTCTCATTGCTCTCCTAAAAAAGAACTCTTTCACTTGGACTCTAGTTATTGCTCAATATTTTCAAACCTTGAAGATGGCCATGTGAACCACTCCAGTCCTAGCCCTTCCTGATTTCACAAAGACCTTTGTCTTGGAATGTGATGCTTTGAGGAAAGGAATTGGTGCTTCCCTTTTGCAAGAGGGTCAGCCTTTGGCCTTTACCAGCAAGGAACTATCTGAAAGAAATCTGGGCAAATCTATCTATGAAAAGGAAATATTGGCTATTATGCATGTCATTGATTTGTGGTGCCCTTATCTATTGGGGCAACGCTTTCAAATTAAGACAGACCATCAAAGCCTCAAGTGTTTTTTGGAATAACGCATTTCCTCCCTAGAGCAACAAAAATGGGTAACTAAGTTATTTGGCTATGATTATGAGATCATTTACTAGAAAGGAAAAGAAAATGTGGTTGCGAATGCACTTTCCTGCAAATATGAAGATGAAGGATCCCTTTTTTCTCTTTCCTTCATTGTACCAGATTGGCTCCAAGTTGTTCGCCAAGAATGGCTACAAGATCCCAAAAGTTCGCAGTTGATCCAACAATTGCAGTCCAGTGATCCAGCTTCCCCAGGGCACTCTTGGCTCCATGATGAGCTTCGATACAAAGGTCATTTTTATTTAAGTAAACAATCAAATATTAAATCCACAGTACTTTCTAAGCTTCATGGTACACCGATAGCGGGGCACTCCAGATTCACCAAAACCTATGACAGGGTCAAACGTTATTTTTCCTGGGATGGTATGAAACAGGACATTCATAATTTTGTCACCGAATGTGATGTGTGTGAATACAACAAGGGAGAAACAGTCAAATCTTCGGGAACACTACAACCGCTCCCAATTCCACTTGCTATTTGGAAGGACATCTCTATGGATTTTATTACAATCTTACCCAAATCGGGAAATAAATCAGTCATCATGGTGGTTGTTGATCGCCTTTCCAAGTATGCTCATTTATTCTCTCTTCAACACCCATTTACATCATCCACGGTGGCTCAAATTTTCATGGATCAGGTCTTCAAGCTCCTTGTCATGCCACACTCTATTGTTTTTTATCGCGACCCAACTTTCACAAGCAATTTTTGGCAAGAACTGTTCAAGCTACAAGGCACCCAATTGCATCTTAGTACAGCTTATCATCCCCATACTGATGGTCAAACAAAATTTGTCAACAAGTGTCTGGAAACATATTTGTGGTGTTTTTCCTCAGAAAATAAAAATCAGTGGGCTCAATGGTTACCCCTAGCTAAATGGTGGTACAACACTTCATACCATACAGCTACACACATGACTCCTTTTGAAGCAGTATATGGATAGAATCCACCTTCAGTTCTCTCATACTTACCCAGTGTCTCGAAGGCCTAGGCAGTTGACCAAACACTTATAGTTCGAGAGGCTATTCTCTGTACCCTCAAAGAGAATTTGGTCATGGCATAGAATCGCATGAAGCAACAAATAGAGCAAGGTCGCTCTAAACATCAATTTGAAGAAGGGGATCAGGTGTTTCTTCGCCTGCAACCTTACAAGCAAAATTCCCTCAAGGCCGAGAATTTTCAGAAGCTAGCACCCAAATTTTATGGTCCTTATAGAGTTATCAAGTGTGTGGGAAAGGTGTCCTATCATTTAGCTTTGCCTAGTCATTTGAAGCTATATCCTATTTTTCATGTTTCCTGCTTAAAGAAGGTGATCAAAACTAAGTGCCAAATTCAAACCAACCTTCCCGAGTTGGCCGAAGAAGGATCCATTTGGATACAACCACAAGTAGTTTTGAACCAGCGTGAGCATCACCTGCATCAGAGAACCATCAAGAAAGTGTTAATCTAGTGGAAAGATACAACTTCAGCAGATGCCACTTGGGAACTAGCTACCATTCTGCAGCAATTTCCACATCTCAGGCCTTGAGGACAAGGTTGTTTTTAAGGGGGAGGACATGTTAGGGTCCTAACCCGCACATAGGTAGAACAATATATTCAGATGTAATAAAGGTCAATATTAATAAGGCCTTGCAATAAAATATAATAAGTCGAATGTAAAAAGACCTAATAGAAGCTTTCGCTTCTAGAAGGATCTTCCTCTAGATGCTTCTGTTGATAGACATATTTAGTATAAATAGGAGTCAAGGGTATGAGAACCCTAGCTTGGACATTATTGTAATAGATCTCTTCTCAACTGGAGGTTTCCCCCTCGAAGAAGCCCATGAACATTGCTCTCAGAATCAAAGTGTTATTTATGTTGTTATTCTTATATCATTTCAGTGTTAATGTGGTGATTATTCTGGTTATATTGTTGTTATTCTGCCATTTATAGCATTTTATCTTTGTTTTGCATACTTTATATATCTGGTATATTACACTCCCCCTATCATCATGATCCCAATTTCTCTCCCCCTTTGACACCAATGGCAAAGGGTAGGGTTTCTCCCCCTAAGTTTAATGACAAAAGGTAACTCTCTTCTTTGGGGTTGCTCCCCCTAAACATGTGGCACTCAATAATACTTCATCCTTATTTTTGGTCTTTTGGACTTTTTCTTCCTTGGAACCTTTTGTGTAGCTTATGTCTTCTCTCTCTTCTTCATGTCTAGGATTTATATGTTTTTTGGTATTCGTGTTGCAGTTGCAACCAATCTTCCTGAGTTGTTTTCTATGATTTTACATTTTCAGGAGTCAAACGTAAGAGTGTATCCTTGATCACACATTTAACTAACACTGAGTAGATTATGCTTCAAGTCTTCAACCAATAGAACATTCTTTTCTTTTACATTTTTTCTTCCAAGCTCTAGTACACCTTCTCCAAGTATTATGGCAGATGAGTCATCTACAAATGCAACATTGCCACCCTTTCTCTTCAAACTGATAAATATGTCTTGATCCCCGGTCATGTGTGAAGAACATCCACTATCTATGTACCATTCATCTTCTTCTTTACATTCTTCAGCAGTCAATGCTATTCGACAATATTCATTGTTTGGAATCTCTTTCCTTCTCCATACTGTGGTTGGCATATGGACATCTTCATTCATATATATGCAATCTCGTGCTTTGTGACCAAGATAATTACATTTGTAGAATACAATATTTTTGTCCATCAATGGGGAAAATGAATTATAACTTCTGTTGACAAATCCACAATTATTTCCATATCTTCTATTTACACCATTCTTGGTTCTTGCGTATTTGTTCCTTTCATTGATTCTGCAATTAATTTCCTTATGTCCAAAATTTTTGCAAGTATAACAATGACCAAGAAAGAAATTTTGATACCTTGGAGTAAGTGACCTTCTTTGTGATGTAGTCCATCTGAGTTCATGATCTACTCTTCTGTAATTTCCTTCATACTAATTGAAACTTCTTTGATTCCTGAAGGTAGGAGGTCTTCTTGGATATTCATATCTTTTGTAATCATTCCTTCTTTCTGGTATCCTAGTCCACTTCTCATCAACTGTCTGTGTAGCTCTTTCTTCAACCTTGTTGTTGGTATTTTCATCTTCTTTGTATGAAGTTTCACCCATGCATCCAAGATGTGTTTAGTATTTTGGCACTTGAGACTTTCTTAAGCTCTTCCTAAATGAGACAACTTCTTGTTCAAGTTTCTCACAATCTTCTTCTTTCTTCATCATTTGGACATTCCTTACTTCTCTTATTCTTCTTCCTTCTTCGAGTAGAGTTTTCAAGGAAATGGTTTCTTCTCTTAGTTTCTCAAAGTCTTCTAATTGTTTCTTCAAGATTACAACTATCTTTTCACAACTACCCAATTCACTTCTTAGTTTTCTATGTGTGTCTTTGAGCTTGCTATTTTCAATCTCAACATGCTTCAATTTTTTAATATTCTCATCTTCTTGTTGAATAATTTCTACTTCATGATTTTCTTCTTATTCATTGGACTTTTCTTCTTCAGTGTCATCTCTTTCAATCCTTGGATGAGGACATTCAAATTCAACATGTCCTACTCCTTCACAATTAAAGAAAAAGAACTGACCTCTATTTGCTTCTTTGAAATCTGAGATGTTGTAATTTTCTTCAGCTTCTTATTCTTCTTTTGCTTCTTCCCTTGCATAAAGGACTTGTAGCTTGTCCCAAATATCTTTTGATGATGCACATGATCCCACCTTGGATTTCACTCACTCTGTCAATCCATCCATGATGGTATCTATTGCCAATTTGTTGTTCCTTTTTGCTTCCTTCTGAGTTGTAGTCTTTGGTTTCTTCAAAGCATTGTATCCTGAAGCAACTGAGAACCAAACATATGCCCCAAGATATTTCAAGTAAGTTTCCATTCTATTACTCCAGTATTCAAAATTGCTTCCATAAAATGGTGGAATCCCATTTGGAATTTTGTCTTCCATTTCTTCCTAGGATCTTCCTTCCAATGGTTAAACTATACTGAAGGTAACCTTCTCTGATACCAATTGTTGATACTGAGAGGGAGGTGAATCAGTATCAAGTACAATTTAAAAACCTTTTAAACTTATACTTAAACCATTCAATTATATCCAATGATTAATGAACAATGGTATAAGAGTTACACCAATACACCACAATACACCATGCACAATATATGAGAAATAATCAATAGTTATTGTTCAAGGGAAGTAATGACTTCCAAAGGTAGCTACAAATTCCAAAGGTAGCTACAACTTCCAAATATAAAGGGAGGGATAAACCTCCAAGAGGAAGATACAATCCTCCAATATCAAGAGAGGGTTGACCTCTCCATCCTTTACCCTTCCTTCCACCCAAGAATATATGAGAGATAATAAAACTTTACATTAAATCATCACCATCAACCAACCATCACATAGAGCCTAATAATGCTTCCTGAGACTTCTTCAACTTCTATAATTATTCAATTCTTGGAATACTCTGATCCTATAGATAATATTACTCAATGTATTCTATGAAACTCCTCCAAGTTTCACTCCTTTAATCCTCCCCAAAAATAAGTTATAGAAAGAATGGTAGACTTTATTCAATTATGGTTTATTCAGGAGAGAGAACTTGTACAGAATTCCCCACTCTCAATATTTAACATCAAATTCTGAAACTCTCACATAAGAAACTAAAGTCCATACTATTTCCAATGAAATTAGTCCCACTTAATTTGGATTCTATATGAAGAAGTTATGACTGTTTTACCTGGAACACTTGTTTATTTACTAGCTTCGGGACTGGTCAAAAACCCTATCTTCCACAGAGTGTATCTCCATAATTATAGTGAATCAAGATATGAAAATTTTACCACAGGTACCTTGATATGTCTTCTCAATACTGTAGAAATTTCACCATCTGAATCGTTCTAGAAAAAACGTTATAGAAAAAATGGTAATATGACGTGTAAATAACATACCTTAGAACACATCACCAAAAGACTTCATCCTCCCTTGAAATCCGGCCTTCTTTACTTCTGATTTCCTCTGAAATTTGACTTGTGTATCAAATGAATGTATAATGATATGTATTTATACCATTTATGTCACTTCCTTTTAACATTAGGTTCGACCTAACACTTTCTTATTTTGTAATTTTTTTCTTTAATTATCTTCAAGGCCTACATGTACTTCCTTCTTCAATTCACTTTGTCATATTCAAAAATTCATTTCTCTTCAACCATGAGGATCCACGTGACATACCACCTACCACTAGAAACAACATGATGTATACTATCCATCCATGGGTTTTGTTTCTACATGTACATTGTCTTTCATGTCCAAATACCTTAATCAATATTTCAATCCAAAACCAATGAATTGGGTTGACATCAATGACAACAACCAATCTTCCAACAATTGTAACAATCCAGGATAGCTTGGTACTCATCCAACCAATCCATACCAATGAGGCAATCATATGAACCCAAATATATGATATTCAAATCATCCTTTGTGCACAGTACATTCATCTCCAATTGACACGCCTTAACCATCTCAATAATTTTTCTTTTTGATCCTGTATCTAACTGAACTAACCAATATTTTCCAAGCTTGCTTCTCAATAGATGGAATCTTTCCACCATATTAGGATCTAGATAACTATGACTAGCTCCTGAGACAATTAAAATAGCAATGGGTTGATCATTAATATTACCTTCCACCTTGATCATGTGTGACTGAAACTCAGATTTGTTTTTATCCAGGGATTCATAAATCCTTGGCGCATTTCTTCCCATGTCCTCAATTGTCACAACTTGTTGAACATTGTGTACAGTCCTTGTTTTATCACCTCTTTGAGGGAAATATCTATGCATATGATCTTTGCCACAACTCCAACATTGAATAGATTGTTTCCATGGTTTTTTCCCCACTATCTCTGACATTATGGGGTCCTTGAGAGTTGGTTGTCCTTGCGCAATATTTTTTAAAAACAATGACTTAACCCCCTTCTTCCTATGTTCCACCTTGTTTTTCATCATATCTTCCCAATACTTTTAGAAAATTGGTCTTCCCCTTTTTTGCTCATAAATACATTTAGCGTGCCTTATAGTTTCCTCTAATGTCTTAGAGTCATCATATTGTATATTGTCGCTAATAGTTGAAGGCAACCCACTCATGTACCTCTAAATTTTAACTTTCTCATCCTTGGTGAATGCAATGTATTTCAGAAACTCTAAGAATCTTATTTCATACTCATCTATTGTCATACTCCCAATATTGAGTTCAAATAACTCCTTCATTTTCTTTTCATAGTACCGCTTGGTTAAGTATTTATTTTGGAAATACCTCTAGAACTTCCTCCAAGTAACCTTCATCTCATCAATGTGTTGCACTTGCACGAACTGATCCCACCACATTGATGCCTTTCCTTTTAGCTGATAGATAGAAAGTATCCCTTCTTCCTACATAGAAAAGTTATGCAACTGAAAATACTTCCTCATACCCAGGAACTAGGTCTCCACATCTTCATCCTTCTTGTGCTCACCATCAAAGAAAGGAGGCTTGATATTATTCATTTCTCCATGTAGCTCATCCACCCCAGTCCTTCTCTTACGCTTTCTGACACGAGATGGGATCGAACTACTGCACGCTTTCCTAAAATAATTCTTTGGTGAGTGAGGTCGATGCCTACCAACATTTATTTGTTCTCTTATTTTCACATCATGAGACCTATGACTTATTGACTTACTCAACTTTGTCTCCCTATCCTTTTTCTTTTCTATTATGTCCAACCTTTGCATCAATTTGACATTGAAGTCATCTTGTTGCTCCTTGGCTCTCATAAGCCTTTTATTATTATATTTATGACTTTGAACATAATTTTAGAATTCCTTTATGGTTTCTACCAAATTCATGTGCTCCTCCTTGGATTTTGTACCATCAGCACCCAAAATGACATAAAAATCTATGAATTCATCATCAGGATTGTAATTCCTTTGTGTATCTTCCATACTTTTGACCTTGTGCACTAATTTTTCCCTTCTCTACTCGCTGATAATTATAAAAAATGTGTAGACAACAAGATTTGTTAGGTGAATTCATGACACAACTTCATGAAAACTTTGCACCATCTTGTCAAAATCCCTTCTTCTAAAGCACCAATGTGTGATGTCAATTTTTAACTTGTACACCACGTATCAATAATTTGCATGCACTACAAAAAAAAAATTGCATCCCCAAACCTTCAGTGCACACACCCATGCATTATTTTTTATTTTGCAGTTACAATTCCGCACTGTGAAATATCATATATTTAGTGTGCACATATGTGCATTCTTATTTAATGTGCACCATGGCCACACTGAAATTCAAAATTCAGTCACTCACCAGTCCAAAATTTTCCTTAAGTAGAACTCAGCTCATGCAGGCTCAATTTTGAACCTGGAGCTCTAATGCTTCTTTTTTACTTCTAGCCCATACAAGTCCAGTGTTAAACCAATATCTTTGATATCATAATGTAGCATACCCAGTTTCCCAACTGAGTCCGATTACCACCTTGTAACATTTCATGTTACCAACACTTACAACATGCTTTGATACCATAATGTAACGTCCCCAGGCACCCAAGGTGGACCACATCACACCATCTCAAATTTTGTCACTATGAAACCAATATGTAACATCACCCAGCTTGTTACTGAACAATGCTACTCTGAAATTGCACTGTGTGGATTCTATACTAAACTCTAGCTTACGTGGTATCACTTGAAGTAACGCATTCAACCTCAAACTAAGTCACACCAAACTAAATTTCTCCTTTTAACACAAATTTAAGCAGCGGAAGTAACTAAAAACATTTGTGTGCACCAACATACTGATCACACAACACTATTATGTGCACAACCATCCTCGCATCACACACTAGTTCTAATTATCCTTGTGTGCAGGGTCTATTTCCATGTTCCAATCTCTTGTTCACACTGACTACTTTCCTACGCACACGACCCTTCAATCTGTGCCTCGGAGACTCGTTACCACTATCAAAGGATAACTTAATAGGAAAAACTATCAACATTTTTTATACTCATGCACATCTACAAATACGGGCCATAAGCACCATACTTACATGTGCAAGCAGCATTAAACAGAATAACGACAATTAATTATATGTGACAACATACAAGAACTAACCCATGTCAAACATAAATAAATAATCACATAGTAAATGAGACAAGCACATAAAGAAAACTCATCTTTTATGAAATTCACCAACTGCGTGCAGAACTCAAATGTTCCTCCCAGCCATAGAATTTTTTGCTCATAAGATTTCAGCAACAGGTCACCCCTGAGCTAGGACTTAACCCCACAAGGGAAAAAGGGTTCCTAGTGATAAGTTAAGGTCTGATTCACAACATAATTGCTCAGTCCAAGGTGCCTATTACTGTAAATAGCCTACAGTCCCGCATCCCCCACGCACATGTCACACCCAAGGAAGTGTGCCCCTTCTCTTCTCAACAATCCCTTGGCTGCCCCACTTCCCTTCCCGGGTTACTAGCAACAGGTCGGACAGGAAGTCTATGAGCCTTGCGACTAATTCCCAGTGCACCAGGGAACAATTATCAGCAAAAATCCCACTTAGAGAGTATGCTCATGGGCCTAACAACCCGCTTCTTCAACAACAAATATCTCACTTAAAGAGACTGCTCAGGGGCTTGAAAACTTGCATATTCGATAAAAAAAAACTATGATTATAGTACATAAACCCCTTACAATATTATCTGTGTAGATAAGATAATAGTCATCCTCTCCCTAGACCGACCCCTTCTGCACAAGAGAGTGAATAATGAATAATCCATCGAATTCCCCAAAATAAAATAAGGTCGGAAATATATATTTCATGCCATCAACTCAACACTTATATTCTTCAGAAGTAGCTTAAGCCACTTGGTGACTTGCTCCATACCCTCAAGAACTTAGGATAAAATAATTATCCATAATATACACTTTTCTGGAAATATTATTAAAATATTTTATAAGACTTAAGTCTGACCCCCTTTTCCCTTTTCTGGTGGAGTTATCCCCCCATCTCTTTTTGTCTAAGTCTGCCTGTGCACAACGATGTAATATTATATTAATAATTATGATTATATTTACTAGATAGGCACACTGGCCTATTTTCATCCTTGCTCACTAGCCTCATAATCACAAAGGATCTCTGACCTCAATACATATATAGCCATATATATATAACTTGTCTTGGTCCACACTCCCATATCATTCCCGTGCACTTACCCAAGTGTGTGCACCCTTTCTTTATGTGCAACCATGTGCACTTACCTAGGTGTGCGCAACACTATAAAATGTGCACACCCTGTTGTTGAGGAAAAGATATGAAATGATCTTACTCAAGCATTTTCAGAATTTGCTTGGCTAAAGAAAAATAGACGGGAATATCACTCTATGTTTATAGCCAACAAAAATAACATCCTATCCCACAAGTATTAAATACAAGTGCTTAGGCTAGTCTTTTATCAACAAAAAGCTTGTTGGAAATTTTCTTTTTATCTAATTTTTTTAATATATCAGTTGATGAAATAAATGTAAATATAGAAGTAAATTCACCAAGATGATAATCAAGACAGATGAGACATAAAGAAATCCTTTATTTCATTCAAAATCGCCAAAGAGTCATTTTCTTTACAAAATCTCGTGCAGAAATTTTGGACCAAAGTCGAACTTAGACATCCCTGATGGAACATACAAAAGGACCTCTAATAGAAAACCAAAACTGAACTCTAAAAGATGGATCAGCTTGCCACAGATTGTTTCCCACTCGACTTTGCATAATAGCCTTTGTCAGTCATGAAAATTAATTCACAAACAGACAAGTCTACACAAACTATCAAATATAGATCAACACCTCTGAAAAAACAAGTGTCTGAATGATGTGATTCAGCCCTGAATATTGTTGTCTACAATAAGACCTTTCTATCATAAAAGATAATTAGTCTTGTGATGAATAATGAATGAATGAAAATTGAACTATCTCAACATAAACTCAAAGAGAAAACCTTAGTATGCTTCTGCTTGTATCCTCCTCCCTTTCCTTTTTCTTTTAAACACATTAGAATTGGTTGAAGTATTTGAAACAACTCATTAATTAAGTTAATCAAAAGACTCAACTAACTTTAGTTAGGGGGAAGAGTAATAATTATAATAAGAGTTATAAATAAACAATAACTAGTAGGTGGTACCCCTTGTGACTCCCATTATCTTATGGTAATCATAACATAACTATTAGTTAAGAAAATCACACCTCCTTGTGACTCCCATCCATTTATTCACATTCGTTAATTTAGTTCATGATATTTTGAATTATTTAAAAAAAAAACATTACTCATATATCCAAAATAAAACATACTTCTCAATCATTCCTGAAGTCAACTGTCACCAATAATAGATAAAATAAAACTCAAAATCCATATTTTCCGGTTGTGAGGCCATATTTTCTTTGTTGATGCTATCATCTTTTAGTCCTTCTCTTTAACAGAGGCGTAATAGGCCTCTGTTTTTAGATTTTTATTTGAATAGCTCATCCCTACATGCGTGATTGATTAGTAAATGATCTTTTAATTAACCATACATGACAACTCTTTTAAAATATGAAATGGATTTTGGCTCAGCAATATATTAGACTCATGCAATCCAATCCATACAAATTGTTTATCAATGAGCAAGGAGTGAAAAAGGGTTTTGGGATATGCGAGGGGTTTGTATTGAGAGAAACATGACATAATGAGGGGGGAAAGAACGTGGTTACTACTCAATGACAACAACAATCAAATGTAAATTAAACCAATAAAACATCATTGTGATCCAAATAAGACACTGCCACTTTCAACTACTTTAACACCGAAATTACTTTGACTGTAATCAATTTCAGAACAGGGAGTGGAAAAATGAGAATGGGAAGGTGATGGGAGTTGTAATTAGCAAAAAATGAAATAATGGAAGGGAAGAAGAATGATTATTGTTCATGAAATTAATAAGCGATCCATAAAACATTCTACAAAAAGAGATGCACCAACCAACAATCATTGTGACCAAATAACAATTATTGTGTATTTAACTAGTTCATTGTTCATAATCAAATATCCAACACAGTGTCATCACAAGACATTATGCATTCCACACAATCTGTAAAGGGGTTTTGTTCCTTTCATTTATATACTTTGCATCTTATAGCAATTTTCAAACAGTAACAATTTCCACTCTATTAACCACCAAAATCAACCACTGCTCACGCATTTCTTCAATAAACAACTACACTCAAAATCATGTTTCCAAAATTAACAATGAAGTCACTATCACTGCAATCGGGCCTGTACTTTAGAATGAAATGATATTCGTTAAACATATATAGGGGCAGTGAACCCAATAATCAAGATTAAATTGCAAAACCTGAATTGATATTTAAGAAGACAGACAACAGCCACCATCCCAACATATGTTATGCACAGAATAATTCAATCAGGCAAGTGAAACTCTGTCACTATACAAGCCCAATTCAATGTGACTCTAAAATTTGGGCCATCCATCCAACACAATGAGGTATCAACAACATGCTTGTCTCAACCAATGATCGGATCACAACAAAAACATGCTAAAAACTATGTGGGTATCCCTGAGTGCAAAACCCAAGCTATCCATATTAAACACAGTGCACAGCCACCAAAATACCACGATGCAACATCTCCATTGTACAAAACCAAAAACACAATCACAGTAATAAATCAACCCATCATGTCGATCCATCAATCTAATACAATATTTCTTCGATTTAGTCACTAGATAATCAACTATGTTGTGTACAAATCAATTTATACAATTAGAAAATCATAAGTATGCAGTGGATGTAGTTCATACAGTCATCCTAGTTGCAATAACCATTAGGCTCCAAAAGAAACTATCAGTTACAATGACCATTATTTCATTGTGTAGAAACACCACACACACAATGTGACATGTGTGAGCAACATCTAGCAATTGTAACCAATGCCAGCTAAACATCCAAATAATCATTAGTGCAAATATACCAGTGATTGTGTATCAACCAACCAATTCACCACTGTCATAAAACTTGTTCAACCTAACAATATGTGACAACCATGTATACTCACGCATTGACGTGAGGTGAGGTTGCAACTTCCTCAAAATACAATACTATGTTATCAACCATAAGAGGGAGACTGTGTTATTTTGAACTGTTCAACTATCGATGCAAGGTTTTCATTTCAATAACATATGAAATGACTAGATACAAAAATCCACATGATTGTCACATAACCAATTGGACGAACCTGCATTTAAATTAATCGAGGATACATTTCAATCCACAATAACCCTTATTAAACCTGATAGGCCCAACAGTATTCTCTTTAAAACCCTCAGACTAGAGGAGTTAATGGTTTTCTTCCGAGCCATCACTAGATTCGACTCCTTCCAATGGTAAAACCTCTGAGACTAATGGCACATACACCGAGAACATCACAACTTACTTCATGTACAAGGTGATGAAAACCTATGACAGGAGAAGCCCTGACAGAGGAAAGAGGCTCTAACTCGGCCTGGTAATGATACCTAACACACACAGGGTATAAACCTCATGACTCCTCAGCCAAAAAACCACAATTTTGAGGTGAAGACAGGGCCAAAAAGGAACAACATAACTCACTGCACAATCCTTGGTGATGAAAACAACCCAATGCCCAAATGTACAATGTGCGGTGACACAAACGCTTCAATCATTAAACCCCATAAAATCCTAAAGACCGGATACAACAATACAAAAGCATGAAGATAGCCCACCAAGACCAACAAGAATCACAGAGATCTCTTGTGACTGCTAACGCCCAGGATAAACAGTAATACTATGACTTAAACATCATTGCAAAGAAAACCATCAACATTTCACAATCACAATTTTATACAATTGCAATACTTAAGGAAGGCACAAACCAATACACCTTAGCCAATATCCATTTCATAACTAGAGCAGACTCATGAAGGGTCGAAAAAAATACATACCTATAATCAAATTCCTTAAAACGTGAGTTGGCTGAGCGGTTTCCCCCTGCTAAGAAATCGGAGCATAACCATTAGTGTCTGTTACTTTGTCAAAATGTGTCACCCATATCCTGTCCTTCCAAAATATACCATATATATATTGACCACATAACTCAATTAAATCACATGGCCATTAAATTTCTAGCTATGATTTAACCATAACCATTAATTCTTTCATGCATATAGGATAGTTTAAATTCTTCCCCTTTTCAATTGTTGCATCATTCCATATCTCTTTCCAATTGTTTGTATGTGATATATTAAAATTGCAGAATTAGATCCTTTTTCCTTGGCATTTGTCATAGTATTTTTGCTTTTTCTAAAAACTGCCTTTTATGTATTTTCACTAACATGTTTGTTGTGCAGGTGCAGTAAGAACAGATAACAATGATATCAATGAATAGCATAGGTTGTAGTAACATAAGGAACCAACACTTCACAAGCTCAAATCATAGCCAATAACAACAAGATCTCATCAACCATGTAAGTTGTGTCGCAAATCATCACAACATCAAAAATGAATAGATCTAATCTTCAATAGTTCAAGAAGGTCCCACCTACTAGTATTATTTAGCTTTTATAATAATAGGCTTTAGAAACACTTTACGGGTGAAACTTCATTGACGTTTTTAATCGTCAACACCTGTCTTTGATAACAATTCTCTGTGCACTTACCCAAGTACACACAACACCAAAACTAGGTGCCAATGCTCATCATCCTATATGTACATTTACATTTAAAATTGGTATCAACAGCTCACATGCCTATATGTACAAATACAAAGGGTCCATATTAGTGACATTACATGAAGAGGCTAAACTTTCGGGTATGAAATATTACTTTGCGACACTGTTTTTTCGATATCAATGAAATGGAAGTAGTTAGAACTACCTCTAGTACCCTATAGAGTTGACCCCCCATAGTAACAATGACACTATGGGCTTAAGACTCATAAACAGCATGATGTTTCCACATATATGTTTTTCCTAAAAGAACATCACAAACTTCAAGTGGGGTAACATCGCACAATACCTCATCCCTGAAGAGATTGATATCATAAGAAAGGAGACATTGTTGGTTGACATAGAGATATCATCCATGGCGAAGCCACCCAATGTTATATGGTTGCAAGTGTGGTGTTGTCAACAACTTCAACCACTTGATGACCTTTGTTGAGATTAGGTTATTTATTCTTTTTCTATCAACAATGAAATGAAATGGGGTCCCCTTCACCCACATCTTTGAATGGACTAGGCACTCCCCCTCCTCATTCTCCTCTAGTTCTTATGGTTGGATTGTTTGGTCATGATGGTAGAAGTGGGTTCTGCATTAATGATCTATTTCCTGTTATTATGTTCTGAATCCAATTTTGAGTCAGGGTTCTTCTCTTCTTCTTTTATCTTGACCACCAATGATTGTTTTGAGCAACATTCATTGGTGTTGTTCCAGGGGATTTTGTGACACTCACACCACTTTCTAATGTCCTTCTTCATCTTCTCGTTACCCTTATTTTCCTATGGTTTTCACTCGTTTTCTTGAGTTTGGATTTTCTATGAGTTAGATCCACCTTTACCATACTTTTGTTGTTGTAGATTTGCAGACCCGAACTCCCTTTTATTCCACTACTTAAATTTCTACTTTATTTTGATAGCATAACAATAAGCAGCTCCTAGTGACGAGATGTCTAAAAACTCCATTTTTGTTTGGATGCACCTATGTAGTGTTTATTTTTGTAGCTTCAAGTAGGTATTCTCACATTACCCTAGGTGTTGGGAATGTGGGAACCACATCACACTTTCGGTTTGGTGAAAACCCCATGGATTTGAGTGGGGGCTTCATGGGTTTGGTGATGTGATTTGTGGGCTTGTGTTGGGGCTTCACAACCACAAGGAAATCCTTATTTGATGTTGACTTGTGGAGGGGATTCTGTTAATCCCTAAATAGTGTCTCATTACCCCTTAATTGGGGCATATTAAATTAGTAATTTTATTTTATTTATGTCGGCTTTAGTCCATTAGTTGTAATTGTACCTCCAAGTCTCCTATATATACCAAGGAGACATTTTCATTTGGAATCATCTTGTATTTGGGCATTTATGTGGGGTATAAGGAGGTTTCCCCCTCAAAGAGGATTATTACCTGAAATTCTCTCTTTTTCAAGGAGTTAAGTACTCATTCTAAGGCTTTTCTATGATATATTGATATTTGGTTCTTAACATATGGTATCAGAGCTCAAGGTCTTGGGGTTTTGTTGCTACATCTGTGACACCTTGGAATTTTCACTATAAATTTTTTCTACAATGTTTCAGAAGGAACGGTTTGGAGGATATTTAGTAGATGGATCAAGTTACATTGGTTTAAAATTTCATCTCTTGAGGCCTTATACTTTCGGAGATACAGCCTATGTAAGATAGGGTTCTGGAATCATCTTTAATTGAGTCATGGCAGAATTTTCGCTATAAAAATAATTATGTAATGTTTCAGACCTTGAAATCTGAAGGATATTCACAGAAATTAGCAAATTGTTTGTGGTTAAACTTTCATCTTCTAGGTCATCTTACATTTGTAGATACACCATGTGGAATATAGGGTATCTGTCTAGTCCTATTGACTAGTCTCAAGCAGGTGTTCTGGGTAAAACAATCATAACTTCTTCCTAGAGTATACAAATTGAGTGAGACTAGTTGCATTGGATAGTGGACAGTCCTTAGTATTTCTGATACTATATTTTATATCGATTATTTTGTGCAGGGAAAGCTATACAAGTGAGATCTCCTGGAAAGGACAAAAATCAGCAAGTTGTGGGGAAGTTACCATAAATTCCACTTGGCACATCCAATTTTGATCAGACCTATGGCATTGCAGAGAAGAAATATCAGAGAACTACAAAAAAAAAATTGCATACCCAGAAGGGTCGAAATTTTGGATATACAATAAAAGGAAGATTGTCTAGCAGAACCACCTCAAAATCAAGGTTTAAAGTGATACTTGGCCAACATGCCACCAAAAAGGTGAACTTATACACCAAATAAGCCTCTAGACAGTCCTACTTGGACTCTTGATGAAGGTGAAGAAATGCGTAGGGACATAAATGATTTACAAAAGAAGACAGTAACAAAATATGAACTATAAGAGATGAGGGATTCAATAAATACTAAAATGGATGGTTTAAAAGGGAAGATCATGGAAGGATTGAAAAATTTCCTAATAGAGAGGACACCTATAAGTGAAAATGTATCCCATGAAATTCATGATGAGGACACAAGGAAGATGAATCAAGAATGGAGAAACCCTAACTTTGGGTTGAAGACCAACCACTTTCCTAAGATTGATATGAGGAAGTTTGATGGCAAGGACCCAATCACATGGCTACTTCAGATGGAGCAATTATTTGATCTACATAATGTGCCACATACACAAAAGGTATGAATTTCTTCTTTATATTTAGAACCCAATCAACTTATGTGGTATCGATGGATTTGTTCTCGCAAATCACTCGTCACTTGGACAATTTTCATGGAAGAAATGATAGCACAATATGAGGATACAAGGAGCAATACCTTCTTTAGAAAATTGATAAATCTCAAGCAAAAGGGTTCAGTTACAGAGCACATTGAGAACTTCCAAAGATCAAATATAAAGGTAACAGATATTCCATATGAGAAATTGATTGATGTATTCATGGGAACTTTAAGGGATAACATTCAACATGAGGTTCATCTTTGGGAACCCAAATCATTGGAGAATGCATTTAGGGTGGAAAGAAATGTTGAAATTAAAAATATGGCTATGGCTACTAGAAGGACCACTCCTAACATATATCGAGAGAATAATGTTCCTTCTTCTAAAACACCTCAACCTACCAAGTTAACACCTCAACAATTGGAGGAAAGAAAAGTAAAAGGTTTATTTTTTAATTGTGATAGCAAGTACAGTAAGGGACATAAGTGTGGTGATAAGAAATTATTCTACATAGTTTGTGAAGAGGAAGAAGAACAAGAACAAGAACAGGAACCTTCTCAAGATAAAAATGTAGATGCAATTTATTTTGAAGAGTTGACTCCCATGATATCATGTAATGCATTGGCTGGAATTATCACTCCTCAAACCCTCAAGATCGAAGGATATATCAAAAACAAAAAGGTAATAGTCCTAATTGATTATGTTAGTACTCATAATTTCATTCACTATAAATTATACAAAGCACTCAATTGCTTTGTATATCCAGCACCAGAGTTTCAAGTAATGATTGCAGATGGAGGAACTATCAATTGCTCAGGAAAATGCAATAAGATCAATATTACTATGGGGTAATATGTAATGAATATTCCAATGATTTATATACCCATGGGTGGTGTTGATGTCGTACTAGGAATCCAATGATTACAATCATTAGGAACGGTGGCTTTTAATTTTCAAGAACTTTTCATGAAATTTTCATTGGAAGGAAAAGAAATTGAGTTAAGAAGTATCACAGGGAAACTTAGTAAGGTTATAATCTCCAATGGCATGACAAAATTATTGAAAAAGGGGCATCAAGGTGTAATTGCACAACTATGCTCACTAGATGTTCAAACATATAGGCCATTTATTCCCCTAGATATCAAAGGGATCATTGATAACCATTCCAAAGTATTTGAAGATATTCCCAAAGGTATTCCACCCACTCAAAGTCATGATCATGATATTCACCTAATTCCTGGGAGTGTTCCTCCTAACATCAGGCCATACAGATACCCTTATGCCCAGAAGAGTGAAATTGAGTGCATGGTTGAAGAAATTTTAGAGGCTGGCATTATTAGACCTAGCCAAAGTTCTTACTCTGCACTGGTGGTAATGGTATTCAAGAAAGATGGCTCATGGTGTATGTGTCCAGATTATAGAGAGGTCAACAAGATCACTATTAAAGATAAGTTTACCATTCCCATCATTGATGTATTTTTAGATGAACTACATGGAGCAATCTATTTCTCAAAGTTGGATCTTTGTTCAGGGTATCATCAGATTAGAATGAAGGAAGAAGATATCCCAAAAACAACATTCTGAACTCATGAAGTCCATTATGAATTTTTGGTCATGACTTTTGGCCTTACAAATGCACCTTCCACATTCCAAGGGTTGATGAATTCCATTTTCAAGCCCTTCCTTCGAAAATTTGCGTTAGTATTTTTTGATGATATACTAATCTATAGCAAGTCTTGGGAGGATCGTGTGCAACATGTTGACAAGGTGCTACAACTACTAAAGGAGAAACAATTATATGAAAAACCATCCAAATGTTTCTTTGGGGTGAATGAGGTAGAGTATTTGGGTCATATTGTATCTCATGAAGGTGCCAAGGTAGACCCTAACAAGATTAAGGCCATGATGGACTAGTCGATTCCCAAAACATTGAAGAGTCTTAGAGGATTTTTGGGTTTGGTAGGTTACTACTGCAAGTTTGTTCGGCACTATGGAAGAATAGAAACACCTTTAACAGCACTAACTAAGAAGTATGCATTTTCATGGACTCCAGAGGAAACTAAATCTTTTGAACAACTTAAAGCGTTGATGTGCAAAGCTCCTGTCTTGACCACTCCAGACTTCACAAAAACCTTTATTGTGGAATGTGATGCCTCGGGAAATGGAATTGGTGTTGTCCTAATGCAAGAAGGAAGGCCCTTCGATTTTGAAAGTCGACCACTCAAGGGAAAGGACTTACACAAACCCATTTATGAGAAGAAAATGATGGCAATACTACATGCATTGAAGAAATGGCGTCCTTACCTAATAGGTAGGCACTTCAAGGTCAAAACAGATCATGATAGTCTTAAATACCTCTTGGAACAAAGAATATATTCAGAAGAGCAACAAAAATGGGTGACCAAGATATTGGGTTATGATTTTGAAATCGTCTATAAAAAAGGGAAGCAAAATGTTGTGGCAGATGCACTCTCAAAAAAGGATGAATATGTTGAGGCCTTTCTCTGTGTTATCTCGATCATCCAACGCGATTGGATAATAGAAGCAAGGGATGAATGGAAGAATGACGAAAAAGTGTGGACTCTCATTCAAAGGTTGCAGCAGGATTATAGTGCATCAGATACATTTACATGGAAAAATGATTCACTATGGTAAAAAGATCACTTATATTTATGTAATAACTCCCAACTCAAACAAAAGGTACTATTGGAATTGCACACCTCTCCAGTAAGAGGGCACTTGGGATTTTTTAAAACCTACCATAGGGTCAACAAGGAATTTTTTTGGGATGGCCTTAAAGATGATGTTCAAAGGTTTGTCACAGAATGTTTGGATTGCCAACAAAATAAGGTGGAAACAATTAAGACCCCAGGTCTTTTACAACCATTATCCATCCCAAGTCAGCATTGGGAGGAGGTTTCCATGGATTTCATAAAAGGGTTACCAAAGTCTGAAGGAAAGAGTGTCCTCATGGTGATTGTTGATAGACTCACCAAATACGCACACTTTTGTGCACTCTCTCGTCCCTTCAAAGTCAGTATAGTTTCCACCGCATTCACGGAGACAGTTCAAAAGCTACATGGCAGCCCAAAGATTATTGTAAGTGACAGAGATCCCATCTTCACTGAACATTTTTGGACAGAATTATTTTCTTGTTTG
>ML791080.1:458534-489757 GCA_009831015.1 Picea engelmannii | reverse complement strand
ACACAAACTAGAAAGAAACAGGCCAAGCATGTCATATTAATGAGAATAACGACAGCAGTACTTACAATCGTAGATGCGAATGTGACAGCTTCGTCAAGTCCTCTTCGTCTAACCCTTGCCTAAAAGATTCACAACCTGGATGACAGCAGCTTCAATGATGGATCTCCTTTGGCTGACTGTAAGTTTCCCCCAAGATCATAAGTTTCACATATCCAATTCTTCCTTCCCTCACTTATGAGATCATAAGTTTGGTGTGATTTCTTCCTTCTCTGTTCTCACTTATGGGATCATAAGTTTGACATCATTCTCTATTTTGTAGTCCTGTCTCACTTATGAGATCATAAGTTTGACATTCTCTAATTTGCATTCCCCATTCACCATTAGAAAGCTTGTTTATATAACCTTGGAGAGGCTCAACAATCTTGAGATATCCTTGGGGAAGGTGAGGATTTTCCTCCTTCAGTTGAGGATCTACCCTAGGATCATAGCTGGACTAGGGATTCGAATCCAACTGCCTTCCAAGAATGAAAAGATGATTCCCCCATTCATCTCAACAGCTTAACAACCGCCCAGAATAGGTAGCGCTCCCTCAAAAGGGCCATCAGAGCGTTGTAGCGCTCCCTAGTAAGCTTTGGGAAGCGCCAGCGCCCCCAAAATCTATAGCGCTCCCTCAAAAGGGGTAGGGGAGCGTTATAACGCTCCCTGACAGTGTATTGGGGAGCGTCGGCGCTCCGAGATAGTGTAAGGGGGAGCGCTCCTCTCCAAAACTCATTTTTTTGGGTGCTTTCAGGTGGCAAAAGGTTGTTTGACTTCAGTAGATCAGTTCTCCTCCTTCAAATCAGTCATGTGAGATGTTATAAGTGTCTCTCTAGTGTCATTATCATGACAGTATGTCTGAACATCCTTTGCGACACTAGTGACCAACTTGCAACACTTGCAAAAGTTGATGCGACACTTACGACAATTAAGAGGGATAATGCGACACTTATCCAGCTGAGCAATTTTGACGTGTAACACTCTTGTGATAGGAGGCTTAGTAATTTCAGCAAATGGAAATTATTCTAGGGGAGAAAATATTGCCTAAGGTTGAGGACTCTATGTTTTTTGTTCTTGGAAAATAAAGGCACACCTCACGTGTGGGAGAGATAACACCTCACGTGTGGGAAAGAGAGACAACCTTAGAAGGAAGATAGTGTATGAAGTGGAAAGAGTCATGTGAAGTGTCCATACAGTTTTTATCATGTACGTGGGTTACAGTGGGAACAGTCGTGTACATACACGGGTTTTTGTAGGAACAGTCACATACATCCATAAAATATCTTCTAGGTAGGGGTAGGTCCATATACATTGACAACAGGTGACCTCAGTAGGTTGTACAGGTGATCTGCAACAGATTTGCAGGAAGAGAATATTTCCAGGATATTGTTGAGGTTTGGTTTTCTAATTTGTATGGTTATTGGAGAACAAGGTTATTCTCGGTTTTTGTGACTTTGGAGGACAAGGTTATCCTCACATTTTGGTGATATTGTATTGGATGGGAGGGATGGATTTTCCCTCAGGAGGTTTGATGACAAAAATATTATAGAACTGAAATCGTGTTTCATATGTGTTATGATTCATCTCTAATATTTTGTGTTTCTGCTGCATATATTTTCAGTCAATAATTTTTAGTGTATAATTGTTCAGTGATAATAGCTAGGGAGTTATTGTTGGTTCACTAGGAAGAAATTTATCAGATCAAACAATTAGTCACATAGAGTTGCATGTGAAAATTGACATGGAATCATAGCTTGGGTTTTGAAGAGAAGGGGATCATCTTGAGCCACTTTGTTGGTTACAACATTGGAAGAGTGTTGTACTTGTTCTTTTTCTTGTTCTTCTTCCTTTTTCAGGAAGGTCAAGATAGTGAATACATTGAATCTTGAGGATAGGTTGGAAGGGGAAACCAACTTCTGGGCTTGGAAGGTCAGGATTCTCCTTATGTTGGAGGAGAATGACCTCAAGGAGTATGTTGAGGATGTGGTTCCTAGCCCGACTAATTCAGTAGATTTGGCATTTCACAAGAAGAGGGAAGAGAAGGCCAAGAGGGTATTTCTAGATTCTATGAAGGACCACTTGATTCCTCACATTGCTGAGAAAGAAACTTCCAAGGATATGTATGATGCTTTAGTGGGTCTATACTAAAACAAGAATATTGGCAGGATGCTACACTTGAAGCATCAGCTTCAAATTGTCAGGATGGCCGATGAAGACATAGTTGTCAGTTACCTTATGAAGATTAATCATATCTATGATCAACTCACAGCCATTGGTGAGACATTGTAGGATGTTGAGTTGGTGAATGTATCCTTTATAGGTCTTCCTAGGTCCTGGGAACCATTTTTCCAAGGGATCTGTGCACGAGAAAAGTTACCAGAATTTGACAGATTATGGACAGATTGTATCAATGAGGAGACTAGGTTACCATCCATGGATGATATGGATGGTATGGTGAAGAGTAGAAGTGATGAGAACTAGTCCCTTGCAGCCTTCACTAGAAAAGGCAGAAGGGGTTCTCCAGATAGAAGAGTTTTTTCAGGGAGACGGGCTTCTCCTGAGAGAGAAGCATCTCGAGAGTCAAGATGGAAGAAGGATCTTAGTAAGATTAGATGTCATGAGTGCCATGACTTTGGTAATTATGCTTCACATTTTCCACACCGAAGGGGAAGAGGAAGAAGGTAGTAGGCATCATCGGCAAAGGTTGATGAGGTTGCAGACAAGTTCTAGAGGGAAATCATGTTGGTCTCTGGCCTTTCAGTGACTGTATCCAGTGGGGTGAGATATTTGTTGGATAGAAGAGAATATTTCTATATGATATGTGTATGAGAATGTTTTTACACTCTCATAGAGACTGTCTCATACTTATGTGTGGAGCTTGGTATGGGAGCCAAGCATTCTTTACAATGAACTGGTACAGTATCGTTTTGATTGGATTCAGGAGAGATATTGAGGGTGTGAAATGTGTTATGGGTGCCAAAACTTAGGAGGAGTGTCCTCTCAGTTTCGTAGGTTGAGAGGAAGGTATATCATATATTGTTTCAAGATGGATAGTTATTTCTTATGCCGAGATGGTCGGATTCATGTGTATGTCAGTTTGATGAGATAAAGTCTTCATTGGGATGGAGAGTTGCACATTATTGAGGTACGACAGTGTATGAGGTATTTGACCCGGGAGGATGAGGAAATTTGCAGAGATGAGTTGTCGTGGTCTAGAGTGGACTAGATCAAGTGTCCAACCATAGCTTGGGATTGTTCAAACAAGCACACGGGATCAGTGGTATCATGTGCAGACACTAAGAGTTTTTGGTAACTTGTATGATGAACTTGGGTAGAATTTCATTGGATGGTCGTGACTTGGGGAAGTAGGATGCTTTCCTTGGAGGATTATAGGGTTCTTATACAGTGAGAGCCACTGGTGCATGACAGGGGCATAGGATTTGTTCATAGTTTCATAATGTCTGACTCAGGTATGTATGAGGAGCTTAGTAGGAGGACCTAGCATGTAGTATAGGGATATAGAACAATGGTATTCCAGATGGATTCATGGGATGTGTTGTGAGTGGAAAATGTTTTATGGGTGTCAGGAGTTTGTTCTCAGCCTCATGGATTTAGGCGTAGGACTATGCAGTGTTTATCTAGAATGGATAGGTGTTATTGAATTTTGAGTTGGTCTTCGCAAGTTTTGGGCACCTTTTGTGAGGGGATCAGTGCACAAGAGATGTTTCCAAGTTTGAGATTATATGGACTGATTGTATCCAAGAGGAGACTCGGTTGGTGTCTAGGGAGGATACAGATGGTTTGAGTGTCATTACTATGGCCAGTTTGCTTCACGGTGTCCACACCAGAGGGGAATGGGAAGAAGGAAGCGGGCATCAGCAGCAAAGGTTGATGAGGTTGTAGACAGGTTCCAACAGAAGATCTTGTTGGTCTCTACCCTGTCAGGTATAGTCTCTAGAAGGGGAACTTAGTTGGTGGATAGCGAAGTATATTTCTGTATGACAAGTTCTAGACACCTTCATAGAGATTGTCTCGGACTTATGTGTGGATCTTGTTGATTTTTTTAGCTTCGGGAGGTATTCTCACTGGAGGACAAGGTGTCCAGAATGTGGTAATTTCCGTTAGCACCAATTTTGTCTTTAATTTTAGTGAAATTGGCCTATAAATGAGGCTAGGACCTCATGGGAAATTTGATGGGCTTTGTGGGTTTTTGCAGGGCTGCCACACACACAAAGAGGAATAAAATATTCTAATTAATTGTTGATTTTAAAAAGGGCTCCTAAACGCACTCATTGGACTCCTACATAAAGGAGAGATGTCATTGTGACATTAGATCATTAGTGTGCATAATGGAGATAGAATAAGTGAGTATGAACTTGTGTTAGGAGGCTCACTGATTTCAAGAAAGGGAAATTTTGCTAAGGCAGAAAATATGGCCTAAGGTTGAGGACTCACTATTTTCTATTCTTAGAAAGGAAAGGCACACCTCACAAGTGGGAGAGAGATAAAACCTCAAAAGGTGTTGAAATAATGTAACTGCAAAGTGTATTCTAATTATAATTGTTGTATTATTCATTATATCAATCCCCTATTACGGATTGATCATGTCGGCTATTGTAAAAGACCAAATCCCCTTTTGAGGATTGGTCAAAAACATAATTGTAATAGGCAGAATAAGAAGTCGGCCCCATAATATATTAAAGAGGCCCCAGAATACATTAAAGGTGATTATAACCACCCAGATTGAGAAGTCAGCCCTGCTAGTGAAAAGACACATCCACATGTGCCAGAGTTGTATAAATAAGGAGGCTAATGCCTCATTTAGACACACACTCACTTGTTCATTGAGGAGCAAGTTTTGGATCTGCAGTTGGAGAAGAGAGAGAGGAAGAGAGGCGCATTCTTGGGAGAGGAATTTTTGTATTTGTTTGAGTTATCTCTTGGCATTGTATTGGCTATCTATAATAAAGAAGTTTTGTTGGGTTCTCTCCCCCATGAGGGTTTCCTAGGATAAATGATATGTATCTTGTGATTGTGTATTTCTCAATGATCTTATATTATGCTATTGTTATCTAGTGAAATGCAAAGAACTCTAATAATAGCTTAAACCTTAACATGGTATCAAAGTTAAGTTGAAGAGAGCATCTTTCACAAGAGAAAGTGAAAAACGTCACTGTTGTCGTACATGCAAATTAGGGATTTTTGTTGGTGAAGTATTTCAGCCCTAAAACCATCTAGAAAAGTGTGCCCTTCCTCAAGGATCACTTTGGCATACTCAGCACAACTTTTCACTGGATAGATCTCTCGTAAAGTGAAACCCTAGTTTTCACAGAGTACCAGAAAACCAGAAGCACCAGTACAGAAATCTGTTGATCAAGTTTGAGGGGGTAAAAGTTGGATTTTCAAAAATCTAACTGCACCAGCTTACTTGCCTCAGCTCAGCGCATCTATCCCCTCGATCAAAATTTCAAAATTTGAAGTTTGAAAAATTAGGATTTCCTCATAAAACCCTAAGTTGCAGTTGCATTTGCAGTCTCAGAACCAGTTGCAGTATCACTTGCAGTTGCAGTATCAGTTGCAGTTGCAGCCATAGTACCAGTTGTAGTCACCCTTGAAGAGTTGGTGATCATTACCGCTGCTACCAGATGGTGCCTCTACCTGCAAATGTCGTCAGAGGTATGTGCACACACATGTTTAAACGGTTAATATTTAAAGGGTATTTGCATGAGAAGGGATCTATTTCCATAGATCCACAAGGATCTCAAAATCCAACACATTTAGAGGAATGATGCAACCTAGGTGTGATTATTCTGATATGCATCTATTTTTTGTGACATTATTTTGATCAGTGTTCCATGTTGTAGCTATGGCCATCATTCTAACCTTTGATCAAAATCTAAGTCAAGATATTAGGTGGATTAAAAATTGAGATCATAGAGCTTATCCTATAACCCAACCTTCCATTAGAGATAGTGTATTTTCTTAGTACCCAAGACAGGTTGAAGAAAGCACTCATCATCTTGAGTGAAGGAGACTTGGAAGAAAAGCAAGAACACTCATTCTTGAGGACAAGGATCCAGGTTTGATTAATCAAGTTGATAATATTCAAAGGTACACATGACAAATTGACGACTACCCCTTTATAAGTAACTACTATAGTTGAGATAGCAATCTTTGTAAAGTATTATACTTGGTAGCATGTGATCATATAGAGGTAAATACTTAATGTAATCATTTTCCTTATACAACTAACACCTCCTCTAGGAGAAACCTTGTGTGTTAGTTCCAGGTTTCCATGGAGGGATGTTCGATCACAACACTATAAGAGTGTTGACCTCATTTCGTAGTGTATCTCTTACTTTTGATCGTTGCTTCAGGAGCTATTGTGATGATTATTCGTGTTATTTCTTTATCTATGATTATCAAAAGGATATTATTCTTGCTTGTTGTTTTGTTGACCTTGTTCCAGGTCATAGGTGATAACCCTAAGGAAGATATAGTGAAGGTTGTAGAAGGAAATGTATTAAATGAGACATGATGCAGACTATGTACATGACCATATACACTCATGTACCAAAGAAGATGAAGAAGAAGATATCTCTTGAGATTCATAATATCTCATATGAAGATTGACTGAAAGGATAAGAAGGCTCCAAAGATGACCGAACATTAGAATGGGAAGCAGACCTCATTTGAAGCCTAACTCAATCTTTCATATTTAGACTTGGTATGTAACACCAAGTATATATTGTAAGAGATCAGCAGGGATGTGACCTTTGATGAATATGCAGTGCTCAAGAAATCAAGAAGATGTCATCTTGAAGAAGTATATGAAGAGGAACTTGTAGCTCCCGGAACTACAGAATCAGTGAGGGAGGTTCCCAGAGTTGCAGAACCAGTAAGGGAAGTCGTAACTTCCCCTGATGAGGAAATTCTAGAAGATCATGACATAGTAGAATTTCAAGAACCTCCTCAGATGACGATCTCCCATAAGAGAAAGCCTACTTGGGATAGGGAGCTTATTCAATATGGAGAGAAGTATGGTGTTCCCAAAGGAACCACAAGACAAGTGAAGATACCTAAGCCATTCGCCAGATATATGGCTTTGATGTGTGATCTCGTAGAAAAGGAGCCTACCTGCTTTGAAGAAGCCATTCAGAAGAAAGAATGGGCAGATGCCATGATAGAAGAATACCAATCCATAATAAAGAATGATGTATGGGAAATAGTTCCTAGATAGAAGAGCAAGGATGTGGTATCTTCCAAATGGCTCTTCAAAATAAAACATGTTGTTGATGGAAGTATTGAAAAGTATAAAGCAATATTTGTCGCTCGTGGATTTTCTCAAAAGGAAGGCATTGACTATGAAGATACATTCGCTCCTATATCCAGATACACTTCGATCAGAACCATCATAGCCCTTGTAGCTAATATGAAGTGGAAGTTACACCAGATGGACGTAAAGACATCTTTCCTAAATGGTGTCAATGAAGAAGAAGTGCATATAGAGAAACCTCAAGGATTTGAAGTTGAAGACAGGAAGACTCATGTCTGCAAGTTGAAGAAGGCTCTGTACAGATTGAAGCAAGCTCCTAGAGCTTGGTATGGCAGGATAGAAAGCTTTCTGATGAGCTTGGGCCTTACCAAGAGTAAAGCATACTATAACCTCTACTTCAAGGTTATGAGTGATGAGCCAGTAATATTATTGTTGTATGTGGATGACTTATTCGTAACTGGAGAAAAAAAATTCATCACCGAATGTAAGAAGAAGATCACTTCAGAATTTGAGATAAAATACCTTGGCCTAATGCATTATTCCTCAGGTCTTGAGGTATGGGAAATTCCAGAGAGGATATTCCTTAACCAAGGGAAGTATGCAGTCGAAATCCTGAAGAGATTTGACATGTTGGAGTGCAAGTCCATGAATACACCCTTAGGAATAAAATTGAAGCTATTGGTCAACACGTTGTTAGAATTGATTGATGCCACGCTATATAGACAGATCATTGGATTGTTGATGTACCTGACGAACACCAGACTAGATATTTGTTTTTCCATGAACACTTTGAGTCAGTTTCTGGTAGAACCCAGACATGTTCACCTAGTTGTTGCAAAACATGTGATCAGGTACCTTAAGGGTGCATTAGATTGTGGTCTCAGCTATGATGGAGATCATGATTTCACACTGAGTAGGTACACTGATTCATATTGGGCTAGAAGTGTCTCTGATAGGAAGAGCACTTAAGGATGCTATTTCAGTTTGGGATCAGCCATGATCTCATGGTAGAGTATGAAGCAATCTAGCATTGCTCTCAGTATAGCAGAAGCAGAATACATCGTTGCATGTTCTTCAAGATGCCACGATCCTATGTGAAGAGTAGTAGTAGTGATGAGACCCAGGCCTTTGCAGCCTACACTAGAAAGGGCAAAAGGGGTTCTCTAGATAGAATTCTTTTTCAGGGAGAAGGGCTTCTCCCGAGAGAGAATCATATATAGAGTCGAGATGGAAGAAGGATAATAGTAATATCAGATGTCATGAGTGCCATGTCTTTGGTCATTATGCTTCATATTTTCAACACCAGAGGGGAAGAGGAAGAAGGTAGCAGGCATGAGCAGCATAGGTTGATGAGGTTTTAGACAGGTTCTAGAGGGAAATCACATTGGTCTCCGGCCTTTCAATGATTGTCTCCAATGGGGAGAAATGTTTGGTGGATACGATAGCATCTTGCTATATGATAGGTGCACGATATTGTTTTTACACTCTCATAGAGACTGGCTCATAATTATGTGTGGAGATTGGTACGGGAGCTAAGTATTTAGTATGAGGAACCGGTACAGTATTGTTTTGATTGGAGTCGGGAGAGATATTGAGGGTGTCAAATGTGCTATCGGTGTCATAACTCAAGAGGAGTGTCCTCTCATTTTCATAGATTGAGAGGAAGGGATATCATATATTGTTTCGAGATGGATAGGTATTTCTTGTGCCCAGATGTTCTAGCTTCATATCAGCAGTATTTCTTGAAATTATAGAGGGAAAACTATATAGGTTGAGCGGCCATTCTATGAGTGTTGTGGCCAGCAAGAGCATAGAGACAGATGAGGAGGCATAGGTGACTCCACGAGTGGTGAGGCAAGTGACTACACTAGTGGTACAAAATCAGAGGGAACCAGAGTTCAAAGGGAGTCATCCCTTAGGATCCAAGAGGGAGGAGTTTCTTCCCAGGATAGTGTAAAGGATAGTGGACATGGATCAGATGTCCCTGGAGGTTGTGAAGAATTAGAGGGAGTCAGGTTTCAGAAGGAACATGTGGTCTCATGGTGAGCCTAACCTCAGGGAGAGACAGTTGGCTCATAGAGAGAGATGGGCATCCAGAAAGAGTTCCCCCTCAGTTTCATTTGGGAGAGAGACATATTCCAGGATAGACAAACATGTGTCATGGGTGGAGGAGACCAGAAAGGAGCTTCAAAGGAAGGATTCTTCTATGGCATGAGAGACCTCCATGGAGGATACATTTTCTTTAGCAGGTTTTTCTTTAGTCACAGAGGGAGCAGCCAATGAGGAAGATTACATAACGAGATTTACCTCAGTGATCAAGGATGTGGCCACTCAGACATAATTGAAAGAAAAACTTATTGTGACAATGTTCGATGACCCATTTTCCACAATGATAGAGGGAGTAGTCAGTTTGGACTATTAGACAACATATGAGGTGGTATATCCAAAGCAATATCTACTATGAGAAACAGTGGTGCATCCATATGTTGGAGGATGAGATACCTCCCTTGTTAAGAGGGAGTGTCGATTTTTGTAGCTTTAGGAGGTATTCTCACTAGAGGCCAAGGTGATAGTCATGTGGGAATTTTCAATGGAACAATTTTTTACTTTCGTTTCAGTGAAATTGGCCTAGAAATGAGGCTAGGACCTCATGGTAAAGTTGATGGTATTTGTGGGTTTGTGTGGCGGTGCCACACCCACAAAGAGGAATAAAATATTCTAATTAATTGTTGAGTTTATGAAGGGATCCTAAACTCACTCATTGGACTCCTATATAAAGGAGAGATGTCATTGTGACATTATATCATTAGTGTGCATAATGGATATAGCATAAGTGAGTCTGCACTTATGCTAGGAGGCTTGGTGATTTCAGCAAAGGGAAATTCTACTAGAGGAGAAAATCTGGCCTAAGGTTGAGGACTCTCTTTTTTTTTTCTTGGCAAGGAAAGGCACACCTCACTTGTGGGATAGAGAGACAACCTCAAAAGGAAGATATTGTATGAAGTGAAGTGATCCGTATGAAGTGTCCATACAATTTTTTGCATGTACGCGCGTTACAATGGGAACAATCATGTACTTATGCAGGTTGTTGTAGGAACAGTCATGTGCATCCGTACAAGCTCTTATGGGCAAGGGAAAGTCCGTACAGGATAGCAATAGGTGACCTCAGCAAGTTGTATAGGTGGTCTACAACAGATTTGTGAGCAGAGAATATTTCCAGGATATTGTTGAGGTTTGGTTTTCTGATTTGTATGGTTATTGGAGCACAAGGTTTTTCTTAGTTTTGGTGACTTTGGAGGAAAAGGTTTTCCTCATATTTTGGTGATATTGTATTGGTTGGGAGGACTGGATTTTCCCTCGGGATTTTTTATGATAAAAAAATTACAGAAGTGAAATTATGTTTCATATGCGTGATGATTCATCTCTGGTTTTTTGTGTTTCCACTGCATACATTTTTAGTCAATAATTTTTAGTGTATAGTTTTTCAGTGACAACATCTAGGGAATTATTGTTGGGTCACTAGGAAGCAATTTCTCAGATCTAAAAATTAGTCACATAGAGTTGCATGTGAAAATTGACAGGAACGGGAGTCAAGCATACAGTATGAGGATCTGGTACAGTATCATTCTGATTGGAGTCAGGAGAGTTGTTGAGGGTGTCAAATGTGTTATGGGTTCCAGAACTCGGGAGGAGTGTTCTCTCAGTCTTAGAGATTGATAAAAAGGGGTATCGCATATTATTTTGAGTTAGACATGTGTTTTTTTTTCCCATAAAATATAGCTTCGTATCAGCATTGGTTCTTGGAGTTAGAGAGGGCCAGCCTATGTGTGTTGTGACCAGCAAGATATGAGAGATAGATTAGGAGGAGCAGGTATCTCCACCAGTGGTGAGGCAGGTGGCCTCACTAGAAGCATAGGTATAGAGGGAGAAAGTAGCTCCCTGAGTGGTGAGGCAGGTGGCCCCACTAGTAGTACCATCTCAAAGGGATCTAGATTTCAGAAGGATTCATCCATTGAGATCTACTAGGGAGGAGCAGCCTCCTAGTACTGTGAAAAGGACAATGGATAAGAACCAGGTAGCTCTTAAGGTTGTCTGGAATCAAAGGAAGTCTAACTTTAGAGGGAATCCAACTTCAAGGGGATTCGAGAGGCTCAAAGAGAGAGTTAGTCGCTCATTGGGGGAGAACCTTCAAGTTCATATGGGAGACAGGAATCTTCCAAGACTGTCAGGTAGGTGTCATGGGTTGAGATGGCTAGACAGGAGGTTTAGAGGCAGGAGGCTTCTATGAGCATGATGTATTCCAGGATGGGATCATGTCAGACAGCATGATTTTATTCAGTGACCGAGGATGCATCCAGTCAGGAGTACTGGAGAAAATGATTTTCTTTGGTGATAGAGGGACCAGCCAATCAGATGGATTAGAAAGGAGCTTTGGTAGAGGATCCAATAAAAGAGACAGAGATACTTCCATGTGATGATGGAAGATGGAATTCCTCCCTTGCTAAGAGGGAGTTTTGATGCTTTGGTAGCATCAGGAGGCATTCCCACTTGAGGATTCTAGTGAGAATACCTTCCTTGCTAAGAGGGAGTGTTGATTTTTTTAGCTTCGAGAAGGTATCCTCACATGACCCTAGGTGTTGGGCATGTGGGAATCATTGTGGGAACCATAGCACACTTTCATTTTGGTGAAAATCCCCTAGGATTTGAGTGGGGGATTCATGGGTTTGGTGATGGGATTTTTGGGCTTGTGTTGAGGCTTCACACACATAAGGAAGGCTTAATTTGATGTTGACTTGTGGAGGGGATTCTATGGTCACCCCTAAATATTGTATATAAATTAGACAGTTCATTTTGACATTTATATCATGTAGAGTGTGTGGATACATGATGGATATAGAATAAGTGAATATGCACTTGTGCTAGGAGGATTGGTGATCTCAGTAAAGGAAAAGTCTACAAGGTGGTGAATTTGGCCATGAAGAGAGAAGCGAAAAAGATCGCATGTGTGGAGTGATTTTTCCATATAACACATGGTTTGCGGGAGAAAGAAGTGTGTATACGTGGGTTGCAGAAGTAAGAATCGTGTATAGTGTATATGTGGTTTTTAGTATTGAAAACAACATATATACATGGGTTTCTAATAAGGTGAATCGTGTATTTGATTTTATGGGTATGTACAAATCCATACATGCTAACAGGTGACGTCAGTAGGCCATACATGTGGTCTACAATAGATTTATTTGTAGAGGAGATTCTTAGGGATATTGTTGAGGTTTGGTTTTTTGATTTGTATGGTTATTGGAGAACAAGTTTGTTCTCAGTTTTGGTGACTTTGGAGGACAAGGTTGTCCTCAAATTTTGGTGATATTGTATTGGTTGGGAAGGTTGGTTTTTCCCTCATGATTTCTGATGATAACAAGATTACAGAACCAAATTTGTGTCTCGTGTATATTGATTATTCATCTCTAATATTTGTGTTTCCATTGCATATGTTTTCAGTCAATAATTTCAGTATAAAGTTGTTCAGTGATATCAGTTATGGTTTTATTGATACATCACTACGAAGCAATTTTCAGATATGAAATTTGTTGGCACAAGGGAAAACCCAAGTTTCAACGCTTCAATAGTGCACCAACAAAACGCTAACTATCATCCCTTTCAGAAACACATGTGAAGCAGATGAAGTCTCACCCAAGGTAGTGGTAGGGGGGTTGCAGGACTCAAGTGTCTACAACCTACCTGGGACACAGATCTGTGATTACAACACTTAGCAGAGCACTTATCCAATAGTATGCATTAAGTTATGATTCTTATTCACATCGCAGATTAAACCCTAGATACATAATCAACACAACATCTAACCCTTACAACCTCTTAGCACATAGCATAAGCTCAGATCTAACATTCATTCACATCATAAAGCACTAATCCTTCATAGATATATCTATCATACATCAAGAATAGTGCACTAAGAAAACAGATACATAAATAACATGAACAACATAGCGCAAAGCACATCGACACAGGATATATGTGGTTCACCCCAGTGTGGAGCTACGTCCACAAACTCTTATTCTTCTTTATTAGTCCCCTTCAATCTTCTTACAGGCACAGAGCCATAGATCTCACTCTGCACTGGAAAAATGATCTGTGCACAGCGCTCTAGATCCACCTTCCTCAAAATCAGGTCATGGCACAAAGCCTTACACATTCTGTGCACAAAGCCTATTACAATCACTTGCACTTAGCTCTACAAGTCTTAACATACTCTAGTCATGCACTAAGCCAATGACCTCTTGCATTAAGCCAATTACCACTTGCACTAAGCCAATTACCACTTACCACTTGCACTAAGCCAATTACCACCTTTACTTACATCGCCTAGCTACTTATTTATACATTACAAAAAGGGCCTAGACATGGGTAAACCCATGGGATGACATCCCATACCTGTTACATAAACCCTAAAAGACCAAAAATCCTGCAAAATGGGTGAGATCCCACGATCTTCACTTCGCCTGGGTGCTTCGTCTTCGACTAGCCTGTCGAAGTCCCAAAAATGGTCAAACACGACCAACGTTTCCTCAAAACTTTTTCGAGAGACAATAGCCCCCAACACTCACATGTGACTTGCCCCAAGTCACTCTGATCTGGGTAATACTGCTTCGAAGGCCTCGAGCGTAGCTTGAGCTACCTCAAATTTCTACTTCGCTAGAGCCTCCTACTCGGGGAACTCTTGAATTACTTTCTTGGTGACAGGCCCTTCTAGGCATTGTTCCACTGTTGTGACCACTTGTTCCAACTATGAGCCTAATCCCTATATCTCTTCAAAAAGTGTGCAGGCTTCGTCCTACACCGGCTGGAGTCTCTGTTTCATCTCTATAACTCTACTATGGATGGCAGTGACCTACTTCTAAACTATGCATTGCTCATGTGACCTCTTCATCTTCTCCACTGCAATAAGCAGCTTCATCTATGCGTGTATTGTATACACCTGTTGCTTCACCTCTTGGAGTTGTGATTCCAATCTCCTCACCTTTGGATCTTCTGTGAGGCGCTCATAGGTCTACACACTTCAGTCACATAGTTGCTTACATTCTGAATCCAACGCCCTGATTATTTCTACTATGCTCCTAGCGGTTTCTTCCCTCTGATCTCGTACTTCTTGTGGAGTGCTCGACACTACTTGGATTTCTAGCTCTACTACTCTTGCTTGAAGTTGTTGAAAGGCTTCAGCAAGCTTCCCCACTTGCATCTCATTTGAATCTGGTTCCTCCTGTGCCAACCCCGGCAAAGAGTGAAGCGCTCTAGTTATTGCCTCTCTGACCACAATTTCTCTGCAAGCAGTTGGTATTTTTCTTTTTTCATATTCTCTTTGTCCCCTTTGAACTTCACCCTAAGGTCATCTTTCTCTTGTTGTGCAACCCGAACTTTCTCTAAGGCCTCCTCCTTTTCTTTCTTCAAGCCCTTTGTGGCCTGCTCCTTTTCTTCTTGGACTCGACGAAGTCAAGTCTCTGTTGCATCTGCTAATATGTGTAATTGGATGGGATCATCCCCCAATTCTACACTCTTTGTTGAAGACGATGCATTAGACACTACGTGGCTCGAATGGATATCTTGTTGGATGTCTTTTAGTTCTTTCTTGATTATTCCATACAGTGTTTCTTGCTTCACTTCATGTCTCTGCAGGATATCCTCTGAGGTGTCTTCTACAGTTGTGATCATTAGCTGGATATCGTCCACTGTGAGCACATTATGTGATTGAGGCCTATTGTCTTGGGTCTTCTTCCGCACTGAGGGTTTTTGTGGAGAAACCTTCCTTTTTTTGGACATCTCGACCTCTGTGAGGGGATCCTTTGGTGGTGTTACTTCACCCTTTTCTTTCTTGTCTTCTTCCCCTTCCTCCTCTTGGTTTACTTCATCGGCTCCTCCTCCTGCAGGTGATTCAAGCGCAGTTTTCTCTGATGCGTTGTCCTTCTCCTCACTATCTATGTTCTTTTTCTTTGCATTTCTTTGTCCATCATACTTAGTCTGGGTGACCAAAGGACTTCTGATGATGTCGGGGTCGGAGAGTTCTGCATCTTCGACTGGTACAAGGAATTCGACTGGCCATTCCTTGGTTATCTCCTCCATATCTTCGTCAGTCAATTTATAGTAGGACTGCAGCTCTTCCTTGCTTTCATCCCTATGGGCATTGATGTAGATGAAGTGTCGTTCTACGTGGAACTTTTCTAGCGGCCTGTATGTATGCAAGGTGTTCGGAGTCATTTGGGGGAATGATTCAATGGCATGCTTGAGTTGTAGGTAGTAAGAATGGAACACTGCATTTGATTTCCACTACTTCTCCATATCGCTCATATACCACAAGGTGGTAAACCTTACATCCAATGGCTCTGATGGATCAACTTCCAGGAATGTCTCTCCCTCCGACATCTTCCAAGCGACAAATGCAATGAGAATCAACAACCAACTGAATTGAAATTCATAACCTTGGTCCTGCACTTTGTGGCAGTCCTTTTCTAACTCATTGACGAGGTAGCTCACCCAATTCATCTGCATTCCTTCGACACACTTCCCTACAAGGTCGACTACAAACCCTGTGACTTGCGTAGGATGGTTCTTTCTGAGGAGATTGCCTGCTATCAGCTGACAAGATAGGCGCATTGCGCCATCCTGGATGGAGGCTACCTTATAGCCTCTCTTTCCCTTCTCTACATCATTGTAGGCTTCCTTTATTCAATGTGCCAGAGAGCGATCTGACGTCTTCCCTGGGTAGAACTGGTGAGGGTCTGGTCCTTGCATGCTTATTCAAGTAATCAGGTGGATCATCATTGGATCCACAGTGATGCACCTATCTAACCAGAGGTAACCTCCATGGTAGCACGACAAGAGGAGTTTAACACATGCGTTAACCTCTTGATGTCTGCTGAAGTGGGGTATCTTCATCACGTTTAAGATCATCGATCTCGCAATATCCTTGATCCATGGCTGGGGGACTATCTTGGTCTTCTTCCTAGTCATCTTCATCAGGTACCTATGCGGTGCGAGCATCGCATAGTTCTTTCAGTCTCCAAAGTTAAAATCGTTGATCTTGAGAGCTGGGATCAGTCCCAACTGAGGTATGACTACACGTATCCCCTTTGGTAGGTACGCAGTGATGAGCGTGTACTCAAAATCATGTGGGACGTTGTCATGACTAACCGTGCCAGCTAAAGGCAGGATGTAGTCGGGCAAGACCGATGGGATCTGCTTCGTGTTCACCAGATTGTCGCGGTGCTTGCTTCTTTTCTTAGTCGTGGTTTGGCTAGACCAACGTGCATTTGAGGGGGATTCTTGCAATCCGCCCATCGATGATGCATGTATGCCTATAGACATAACTTTATCAACCATAAGGTCTATTAAGATCTCCTCCACTGACTTCTCTACTGCACTATGTTCGCCCGACATGCAAACTCGTGATCAAATAACTCAGGAAGGAAAATAGATAGACAAGGAAATCATATAGATGGTGAGGTCTAGAAAGCACAGCGCAATATGTGATCAATTCTCTGTTAGCTCAGATATATTGATTTGCAAAAAGTGGTCCTGATGCGACATTCGACGGATTAAATAAGCAGCATCGTAACGGATTCCTTCAACAGGTCGAAATGCCTTAATCAATATGAATCCATCTGTTATGGCACTATCTCAACGGTCCAAGGGCAATATTTCCATCAATAACTATGTTTCTAGTCATTCTGGAGCGTCATTCTAATGGTTGGGACACATCCAACAGTCATATAGCTTCGTTGTGGTGAAGTTTCATTCGGCATTGTTTTGTTATTCCGGCGAGGTTCAAGTTCTACAAGCCTACTTTCAGAGAAGTCTTCTTTGGAAATTCCTGCAGTTTTTCTAACTTTGCTTTCTTCTTACTGAGCTTTCTTTCCTTCTTTCCTGTGATCTGAATTTCTGGATTCATCTTTCCATTCTTATTCTTATCTTCTCTTAGAGTAGTAACTTCACATTGTTGAGGGTCTTCCAAAGGTTTCAAGGGTAATACCTCTTCTCTTACTGGGATGGATACGCTTCTTTCCTGCATGGGCAGGTTCTTCAAGCCTCCTTGTGTTCTTTCAACTTTGACAACTAACTCTCTTGCCTTTTGTTGCTTCGACTTGTCCTCTTGTTTTTGTATGATTCGCTCTATTTTTCTAGCTATGAAGTCCCTTAATTCTTGTTTTTTCTGTTTTGTGGCTTCTTCCTCTGCTTTCCTTTGGATCTTATCTTTCTCAACCCAGGTCTTTCCTAACAAAAGTGAAAAAGGAGTGTTGTTCTCAAAAAACTTAATAACTTCAAATTCTTTTTCAGTCGATTCTCCATGAGCCATCATTGGTACATTAGTAACTCTTCCACATAGGGTTATCATCTTTCCTTTAACCAAACCCATCTTTCCCAATGAAGGTACCATAGCAGGCTTTCCCAAAATTTCCCAAGTGATTTTTGGGATGATATTCACCTATGTTTCCTCATCTAATATAAAGTCTATGTCGAAGTATCCTATTCTGGCTTCTATGCATTGCTTCTCTTTCAAGATCTTTGGTAAACTGATGTCTCTATGATCATTCAGTGTTTCTTTCAGTTGTAATAACATAGTCTCTGATTCTTTCTGGTTCTTTAAAATATCCTTAGTTTCTTGAGTTTCTTCATAGTTTTCATGTCTCATGTTCATCTTTTCAACTTGGTAATCATTCTAAGGCAATCCAAAACCTCAATACCAACAGCCTTACAACAAAGACAAATAGGACCTATACTAGGGCATTCCTTAGCAAGATGTCTCGATCTTCTGCAATTATAACACAGTGTCAATCCTCTCTTTCTTTTAAATGATCCCCAACCCTTCTAGTACTATGCACTGGGATCACAATGATGGACCTGCAATCTACAAAAATTCTTTCTAGGTTCCTGCATCCACTTATTAGTCAAAAAATTCTTTCTATGCATAGGAATAACATATCTTTCACTATCTCTATCAAATTTATTCAGAACAAATCTTTCTTCCAGTTGTGCCCTAGTTTTTAGACTAGGACAAAATCTATCAAACATGCCTAGATTCATACTTTTGAAGAAAAAATTTCCACTTATCTTACCTTTACTAGAGAACAAAGATTTAATATCTTACCTCTTTTCTTCAGTTCGGGCCTCTTTCTTAGCACAGATCTTCGCAAGTCAAGTAGAATATTGCGCACTACAGCAACATATATATGCACAGAGCTTTCTCTTTTCTTCAGTTCCCAGCAATCACAGTTTCAAGTCCTGGCAACGGAACCATTTGTTGGCACAGGGGTAGACTCAGGTTTTAATGCTTCAATAGCGCACCAACAAAACCCTAACTACCGGCCCTTTCGGCAACACCTGCAAAGCATATGAAGTCTCACCTGAGGTAGAGGTAGGGGGGTTTCATGACTTAAGTGTCTATAACCTAGCTGGGACACAGATATATGATTACAACACTTAGAATATCACTTAGACAACAGTATGCATTAAGTTATGATTCTTATTCACATCGCAGATTAAACCCTAGATACAAAATCATCACAAGATCTAACCTTTACAACCTCTTAGAACATAGCATAAGCTCAGATCTAACATTCATTCACATCATAAAGCACAAATCATTCATAGATATATCTATCATACATCAAGAACAGTGCACTAAGAAAATGGATACATAAATAACATGAACAACATAGCACAAAGCACATAGACACAGGATATACGTGGTTCACCCTAGTGTGGGGCTACGTCCACCAACTCTTATTCTTCTTTATTAGTCTCCTTCAATCTTCTTACCGGCATAGAGCCATAGATCTCACTTCGCACTGGACAGGTGATCTGTGCACAGTGCACTAGATCCACCTTCCTCAAAATCAGGTCACAACACAAAGCCTTACATAGTCTATGCACAAAGCCTCTTACAATCACTTTCACTTAGCTCTGCAAGTCTTAACATACTCTAGTCGTTCACTAAGATAATGATCTCTTACACTAATCCAATTACCACTTGCATTAATATAATTACCACCTTTACTTACATCACCTAGCTACTTATTTATACATTACAAAAAGGGCTTAGACATGCGTAAACCCATGGGTCGACATCCCATACCTGTTACATAAACCGTAAAAGCCCACAAAATGGGTGAGATCTCGCGATCTTCGCTTCGCCTGGGTACTTCATCTTTGAGCTGCCTGTCGAAGTCCCAAAAATGGTCAAACATGACCAACGTTTCCTCAAAACTTGGTCGAGGGCCAACAAAATTAGTCACATATAGTTGCATGTGAAAATTGACATGTAGACCCCTATGGTATTTTAGAACCATATGCTTCTCTAAATATTTGATACCCAGCTTGGTGTGAAAGGTATGGAAGGCATTTGTGAAATTTTGAACTATTTGGTCCCTCTCTTGATGAATTGTGGTCCATGTCATGTACTAGTCATCATAGTTTCCAACCGAGTAATATTGTTCCTTTACAACATCCAAAAAAGAGTCCCAAGTGGGATCAGCCTCAAACATTCCATACTCCTCTGTAGAATTTTTCTCATAGTAAGTCTCCCACCAATTTTTGACATGGGGGACAGCCTTAAGGAGCTCAAAGGTGATATTTTCCCTATCAAAAAAATGATGGACAGAAAAATAACCTTCTAGCATATTCAACCACTTTTCCAAAGCATTCGCATCTATCTGACCTTCAAATATGGGAATATCAAAATTAACTTGTACCTTGAAGGGGGAAGCACGTCCAAAGTGGTTGTTTGATGAATCTGTGTCTTTTGTTGTCAGCAGTCTTCGAAGGATTTGGAAACATTCTCCATCATCTCATCACTCTATCGTCTGAGGGATTCCTCGAGCAACATTTGAATAGGATCTCCTGCTCCTTCATCTCTCTTTTGTTCTGTCATGGGAGGCCTTAAGGGTCAGCGAGGATGGTCTTTCATAGGTGCAAGTAGTTTGAGTCCCAACTCCTTATACCATGACCTCGTTGGGGACATGCATAGGGAAATGAAAAAAGGGAATATTTCTCTGATACCACTGATCTAAATTTATGAGGGAATGAAATGAAACACAAAATGGGATAGAAACAAAGAGATATAGTAATACCCAATTTCTATTAGAGAATGAAATATGCAAAGACTATAAAAGAAAATATAGTGGCATTAACTTTCCATAATGGTGGAAGATTATATTTGAGAAGAGATATGACGACTAAGCGCATTCGCAAGAATATGATTACAATGAGGCCAAAAAGTCATTTTTAACATAAATCATCAATGAGAAAATCCCAAACATCCAAAACCCTAACCCCAGAAGATGAAACGCCAAAAGGTTTGTAGGCCCTAATGTGGTTAGTTGAAACGTCAACTTCCTAAGGGAACAACTTTTGCATATGATCTATGTTTGGGGTGCTCGGTACCTCATCGGAAAGGTCTAGACAAGGAGTATAGATTATGTTTAGCTTAGAATCTACCTTTCACTTCATGTAGGCATTTTTGTGCCAAAAAAACTTCATTTAGGGCCTCAAAATTGCCTTGGAAGTTTGGGACCCAAAAAACCGTAGAAAAACTACCAAGATGGAAAATTTTCTTGTGATCTAATGGAATAGGTGGGTGGCCATTGATTTCCATCTGGATCATGCATGTTGCACTATAGATGACTAGTTACGAGTTTTGGAATGCACTATAGATGACTAGTTACAAGTTTTGGGATGCACTATATATGACTAGCGACATGTCACTTGTTGTCCATGTATGACTAGCGACACCCGTAAAAAACTAATTGAATATTGAGTTGAAGGTTGTGTTTCAGCTGTCATCTTTTACTTTGTTCCTCCTAACAATGTAGGGTGTAAATTAAGGCTATAAAAACATGTATGGTTTTCACAAGTTGATAATAGAGTAACTTCCATCTTCCTTATGGAAGAATCTCTTGTCTTCATTCCACCAACTTGCTAGAATTTTCCCTACATCATGTTTTTCATATAATTCATCCACAAAGGGATTAATCAAATAAACTTTGGGATTTAGAAAATTATATTACCTTTTTAAATTATTTGCTAGAAAATAGTCCACACATTGGCCTTTCTCATCCGTAATTGTTCTCTTCTTCAAATTTGTATGATCAATTATCCATTCAATATCTTCTTAACAAGGAATAACTAGTTTCCTTGCTACCACATAATGTAAGTGGGATTTTCTTATGTTTATGAAAACCTTGTCATGAACTTCCCCTATGTCAGTGTCATTGTGAGGAAACACATTAGGATAATCCTCTGAACAAGACTTTTGATATAGTTCATTTCAACGTAGAAATGGGATTTGTGTTCCTATCTTGGTTTCAATATATTTGTATATCAACTACAATTGATGATCCTCGGGTTTAGGTATCTATATCACTTGAACATACTCCTCGGGTGAAGTTTCAATTTCTTTGGTTTTATTTTGGGAAGCCTCTCCCATTTATTTGGATTTCCATTTAGGTGACTTAGAAGGAGGTCTAAAATGGATTCTTCTAGGTGTAATATTCCCTAAATAGAGGGAGGTATATAAATAGAGTAAGAAGTAACCTCATTTCCACACATATAAATAATTCATACAAATCTATTATTTCCAACAATATTGTGCTAAATTATGCAATTAAAACTAATTTGAGACCTTTTGTATTAAATCTAAGATATATACTAATTATAAATAAATTTGAGAATAATTGAGAATTGAGAATTAAGAATTTATACTACCAGACTATAATGTTCAATTGAGCTTTGAGTGCAATTCTACCATAGCAAAGTATATAGATTCATGTTCAAATATTTCAGCATTATAGACATAACTCTGGTAAAGAATGACCAAAAATACGAAATTGAAATCATAGACATGAGCACCCATGATCATTTTCATCTTGAACACCAATTCACCATGCGTAGAGATACCATGATGAAGAAAACTCTTCACTGATAGTCGCTCAAACTAGGAATGGCAATGATAACTGACAAACTAAGATCTCAAGGAAAAATTTTCTCTAAATAGTGCTTGATTCTCACTAACATTGTTCAAATCCATGCTAAGAATGGTTCCATCAATGAAATGGTTTCAAAATTTATAATCTAATCACCCAAATTTGGATCTTTCTTGATCATCTTCTGCAATGGCTTAATGGCTTCAGAAAAATCAAGAATAAACAAAATTAATCTTCTCGAATAAAGATTGCATAGATTTCTTGTAATGTGGTAAAGAAAATTGGGATATAATTTTCACACACTCACGATCTATCAATATACTCTCCTTAGATATAATATGACTGAGTAACTTCACTTCATTGACAGCGAAGATATTTTTTAGTTTTTAGAGAAATTCCATACTTTCTACACCTTTCAAAAATTTTGGTAAGATGTGAAAGATGGTCAGATGTATCTTTTGAATAAACAATCACGTCATCTAAGTAAACAACAACATTATGATTGATGAGACCTCAAAAAGCAACATCATTTCTCTTTGAAAAATAGCTCCGACGTTAATCAATCTAAAAGGCATTCTCTTGTAAGAAAAAGTACTCCACTTGGTATGGAAAATGGTTTTATGTATATATTCTTCTCATACCCACACTTAATTATATCCTAAGAAACTGTCAAGAAGTGAAAACATTTGAAATCTGGATACAATCTATAGCAGTTGCTCCATCGGTGGAACCAAATAGTTGTCTTTTTCCAAAGCCTTGTTTAAGTTTCGGAAATCAACACAAAGAAGAGTTTCTCCATTTTTATTTCTAACTAATACGAGATTGGAAACCCAAGAAGAATGTCATGAAAAATATTGTTGGCATCTAAGAGTTTCTTTAAGGCTTTTTGAATTTGGGGTTCCAAGGAAGGATGTATTCTAAGAAGTTTTTGTTGGAATGATTTGACATCCTTTTTCATGGGGATAGTGTGTTAAATGATCCATGTCTCATAAGTTTTAATTTCATAAAATGACCATGCAAATACATATTGGTACATTTTGAAAAGTTTAATATATGATGCATTTTCCTACTCAGAACATCCTCTACCTAAATTAACAAAAACAATTTCCATTGTTTCTAGATTGATGACTTGTAACCTAGATTGGAATTGCTAGCTTTTACATTTGGTGATCCTTTAAATCTATTTTGTAATTCAAATAACTTTTCCATATTAACAATACCTTTGGTCATAGTGTGAGACTTAGTTTTGGTTGATCTCTTCCCATCCTCTTCAAAAGTTGCATGAAAATCATCATCATCAATAGCTAAATATTTGCTAAGTTATCCTCATTGGTGAGAAATTTCAATATTTTTTCATCACCTCCAAATACTTTCCAATTAATGATGTTATCTAGGATAAAGGGATTATATATAAACTCAATTATGAATCTACTAGCTTCAAAATCTTCTAATGGAGAGAGTCTAGAATAAATAGTATCCAATTAATCATTCGTCAAATTCTGAGAGCGTGGGACCATCGAAATATTAAAATAGTTAAATTTATAAAACAACCTATCAAATTCTTGTTGATGATTCTTCAAATGTGGTGAATTGTAGTGTATGGTATTTTTAATTTGTTTGACTATTATCTCAAAATCTCCAAACACTTTGATTTTTTCAATTTTTAAATCAATGGTTTTTTAAAACCTTGGACAAGCACCTCATACTCTTTTGTATTATTGGTACAATCAAACTCTAATATACAAGAAAATAAACTATGTTTACCCTTTGGATCAATCAAAAAACAACTAGCTCCATCTCTCTCTTGGGATTTGGAACCATTAAAAATTAAAGTCCATATATCAAGAGTATACTTAAAGTATATTTTGTTTCTGTTTAATATATTTTGAGTATCATAAGAACTAGAATTTACATTATTTACAAAAGTAGAGCTACTTCCTATCTCATGAAAATTATCTTCCTACAAAGTCAATTCAGATCATTGTGTTTCAATTATGTCAGAAACTCGAAAACAAAATTACCAAAATCAAAGTCTAAAGCATAATTCCCAAGAATTTGAAATTCCAAAGACAAAGATCTATTAGTTGACTCAAGATCAATAACGAAGTGATTCATGTATCTTTCTCTATCAATATTATTCTCATTTTGTTTCCCATTACATGGAATCCAAAGGTGTGACCAATCTAATGCAAAGTGTCCTTGTAATTTCTAAGACGAATCTCTACTAAGCAAGAGGCCACATCCTCCAAAATTTCAACCACAACAATACCTATAATTTGTTGAACCTTGGGATTAGAAGCTATCATGATCAGAACATCCTTCAATTCACCAATTACTTTAACCTGTGATCTATCAAGATGAATGATTTGTATTTAAAATTTAGTTTGGGTAGCATTTCATATATACACACATAGTATGTGATGAAGACCAATCTTGAGGGTTTATCAAATCCATTTTTATTTTGACTTTGATCCTCGAACCTGTGAGTTATGGACCCATGAATTTTCCAATGCTTCTTTGTTTATCCTCTTCCTAGAACACTTATCCAACATAGTCTCCGACTATAAAAAAAAAAAATTGAATGCAGAGATATTTCTTGTAAATTGATTCTCTCACTCATGATGCACAGAAAATAAACCATAAAAACAAATTATTGAAACATTATATTCTATTTTATTGATCATTCAAACTTTACATAATCATGGTGCATGGTTGGCCAAATCCTCCTTCCATTGGCCTCCCTAAGAACATGCACGTAGGCTTACATTTAAAAAGAGATTAAAAAAGTGTGGATCATCTCAAATCCATAATTTTCTCTGAAATCGTTTAACTAATCCCTATAATCATTCTATTTTAATTTCATGGTAGATTTGAAACAAATCATAATCTTCTAGGTTTCAGCGATTTCACCTTCTAGAGAATGTAATTTCAGTGATGATTACAAATCAAATTTAAAAAGTCAAGACTCCCTACATGAAATTCTATCCATATTCTTCTAGATATTACAATGTGTTCCCATAAGAATCTCATCCTGTAGTAGCGATTTTGGTTTCCTTGAAACTGATTTTCGATAATGATTTAGGGGTTACGATGCTCCTGCATTAGACTCCCGAGGTACAAAAATTTATGACCTCATGGTCATATGTCTTCTTGATATTATTCATGTAACAACTAACCTGTGAGATGCAACAAAGCCTCTGCAGTAACAAGTCTCTCCACCTTGCTACACAACACCTCACCAAACTTCCCTCCTGATCTTGCCTTTTTGGTATTCTTTTGGTTCTCTCCTATAGAAACTTTTGAGCACTCCTTTTCTCTAGGTTGTTGCAAATATTCTCACCTTCCTCTGTTGCTACCTGCACAAATCATAAAGATCAAATTTACTTAACAAATATTCAACGGACTTGTACCTCCTATATGCATCTTCAGAAACTGCTTTATTGTTGTGTTCAAATATATCCTCCACATGCAAGGCCAATCTTGGGGGTCTGTCGAATCCACTTTTATTTTGAATTCAATCCTTGGACCTGTGATTTATGGTCCCACAAATTTCCAGATGCTTCTTTGTTTGATCTCATCTTCTTGGAATACTTATCCAACGTAGTCTACAACTATAAAAAAAAAATTGAATGCAAAGATATTTCTTGTCAATTGATTCTCAGCAATCAATTGATTCTCTCACTCGTGATGCACAGAAAATAAACCATACCAAAAAATTACTAAAACATTGTATTCTATTTTATTGATCATTCAAACTTTACATAATCATGGCGCTTGGTTGGCTTGATCCTCCTTCCATTAGATGCCCCGAGAACATGCATGCATGCTTTCATTTAAAAAGATATTACAAAATCATGGATCATCTTAGATCCATGATTTTCTCCCAAAATCGTTTAACTAATCTCTAGAATCATTCTATTTTAATTACGTGGAAGATTTGAAACAAATCATAATCTTCTAGGTGTCGGCGATTTCACCTTCCAGAGAATGTAATTTCGGTGATGATTACAAAGAAAATTTAATAAGTCAAGACTCCCTACGTGAACTTCTATCTAGAATCTTCTAGATATTACTATGTGTTCCCATGAGGGATTATCCTCTAGTAGCAATTTTGGCTTCCTTGAAACTGATTTTTTATCATGATTTAGGGGGTACGATGCTCTTGCATCAATATGGCATGACATGAGAAGAAACATATGAATCTACTAGATAGTTATGAATGTTTTGATTAAATATTTCAAAAGTCAATAAGAAAGGAGGATTCAAAGAGTTAGAATATTTCCCTATAAGCACAACGTTGATGGTTGTTTTCTATGTATTGTTTATAGCTGTCATATTATCATTTTTGTCAAAAGTTGATGGTTGCATTTCTTCGTATTTCAATTCTTTTAACAACAAATTACATTGTTGTGAAATTTTACATATATCGATTATTGAAATATTTTCTTTGATCTTCTTTAGATCTTTGACAATGTTGTATTCCATAGGCTTTGAATAATTGTCAGTTGAAGGATTATGCATATTAGAGATTGCAGGGGAAACTCTGATAGTGGGGTTCACAAACCATGATTTTCTTTTATTCTAAGTTTGGGACACGATTGGTAGTTGTTGAGTTACAGGTGTTGGGTCATTGATTTGACATCTTTTTCACTGTTAGAATTACTTCTTTTATGATCATTTTACCTCTTTTGTCCATCCATCCATTACCATTTTTACCTTATTTCCTCATGAATGCACCAATACAAATATCCAAGAATTAAATGGTTAATTATCATTAATTTTATTTATTTATAATGAAATAAAGAGGATTAAAATTTGGTTATTACTAATGACAGTTTTTTTGAGTTCATTTCTTGTCACTGCATTTCAATTATAGTACCCAACCTCCATGGTTAGCATACTTGCACAATTCTAAAGGAAATTATAAGACAACGGTTTTGTCACTAGAACCCTCAACATGGTTTTGTGTTGTTCATTTCGCACCCATACCATACATGTGAGCCTCTAGCTCGTGGTCAAAGATCGGGTCAAAATTAGCAACAGTTTCCAGGCAGAAATCTTCAGACATGATTTCTAGAATGATAGAGGCAAATCTTGAAAATTGGGGGCATGTGTTTTGTGCATAACGAGCCCATTTAGGTGATTCACAAGTGGATTTCTCAAAAACTAATAGATCTAGGAGATATGGGCAATTATCTAAAATGGATTTTATGAAATTTGTTGTTACAGCTGATTTGAGGATCTGTGGGTTGTGGATCTCTAAGATCTTACTTGTAATGTATAAATACATGTTATGAGAACCTTAAATATATATGACATAATATTAAATTGTTGTAATTGCATATTGATTCTCTAAAGTTAATATAAAGAGGTTCTATTTATTGTTCCATTGTATGAGTCGTGTGCTTTAAGTTTATAAGTTCAGTTTTACAAGTTATTTTCCAACAGTGTTCCCCAAGACAGGAGGACCCCCTTAGGAGGAATGCATTGCTCATTTATTTTTTGTTGGTATTGTTTTTATCATCTATTTGTGTGGTTTATATTTTTTGTTCTTTTGTTTCTTGCAATTAATTTTTTTTTTTTGTAGCACAGGAAGACTAATACACAACAACCATTAATTGAATTAAAGATTATTATTTCAATCACAGGAACTGTCAATAATTCAATGATTGAAAGACTGTGATTGTTTTAAAGTTAATAATCTAGTAGTTTTATGGCCTCAAGTGATTAGAATCATACCTATGTTTTTAATAGATCTATTTCTTTGTCATTAGTAAATACTACGTTTTTCTATAGCTGAACAGAAACTTTGCAGTTGAATAGAAACTGTCTCTGCAACTAAACAAAAAATTATTTTCCTTTTTCACAGTAATCATCTAGAGATAGAATAGAAGCTAAGGCATGCATATATTTTTCATGCACTTTGTCAGTTTACGAACCCTTGGTTGATGATTTAATGTAGCAGAGTTCACCTAATTGAACTGACTAACAACGGGACCTTTGCTCTTAGTTTGAAACACTAATCCTTCTTCCACTGTCTCATCATATTCATCCATATTCACATCAGGAATAATATCCCATAAGACCATATCTATCTCACTAGACGGTTCTAGACATTCATTTTCCATGTCTCCCTCCAATTGTTAATCATATTCTTCTACTTGCGCATAGCAAGCCAAAATATGTTGGCTACCATATTCAATGTGTTTATCCATTATGGACAGGTATTCTCAAAGTGATTTACCTAATTATATTTGCAATAGTTATCCATGGATACTTCTTCTAAATCAATGTTTAAATGTTCAGGAGGTGGCTTAATTGGTTTAGGAGGGAAAGGCCTTTTGAAGAAAGGCATGTATGGTTTTTTATCAGAATGTCCTTCTCCCTAACTTCTCTTCATATATATTATTTCATTGGATAATCATTTGATCATTCTTTTCATGCTTTCCATATCGATGGACTCATTTTCCTTCACCTATGTGGGTTTTTTTGGTTGAGTTCGTGGTAAAATAAGACCCTTTTTGGGTGGCACAACTTCCTTCTTCCCCAATGTGGTATGAATTTATTTGAATTATTTCATTTAAAATTCAACATTATTATCTCCTCAAAATTTAATGCTAATTTATTGTTTGTTTCTTGCTTAACAAACATTGAAACTGATATGAGTAATGCATTAGCATAAACTTGAATTTGAAGCCCTAGTGGAGGCACAATTCCATATTTAAACTTGTTTAACCTTTGATTGAATTATTTCACATTTTCCTTAGGACCAATGAGTAGGGAAAATAATGCATCCATCGACGCACCAATGGTGGTCTCTTCCCTAAATTTTTATATAAAACATTTTTTAAAATCACCCCAATTAGTAATTGATCCTACTGGAAAATTGACCTGAAGTAGAAGTAGAATGATGGAACCACTGTCACACTATCATTGTGAGATATACCATTGTAAACCTATACCAATAAAACTAAATCACGCATCAACTTGTACCATAAACAAGTGCATCAACCATGCACCAACCTGTACCAAACAACCTATAATCAACCTATACCATAAACAAGTGCATCCAACCATGTACCAATTATGTACCAATCATGTGTCAACTACTCATCAACTATGACTCATCAATATGTACCAACATCATCAAATATACACCTCATGTATGTGTCAACTCATCAACTACTTGTCTCAACCACGTACCCAACATGTACCTTAACCAAAATCCCTCATCAATTTCATCATCCAAATATGATTTGTAACTCTGTAATAGACCCGGTGTATATGATCACATACCTGCAAACCTTCCTTAACTTTCACAACAAGAGACTAGTATTTTCATCAAACTTTTCTTTAGTCTCACATGTTTAGTTTGGGATTAGTCAACAACCCTAACTTGAAATAATCATAACTATGTACCTGTAATGAATAAAGATTTGAAAGTAGTACAAAATTTTATTCAGTTTGTTTTCTACAATTCCTCTAGGTGTCACTAATTGGAACCTCTCAGAAAAGGAGTTATAGAGAAAATGGCATACCTTGTTGAATTTTGGCTTATTCTAGAGAGCGACCTTGTAGAGCGTGCCCCACACGAAATATTTGTTGAATGGATATGGAAATGTTACACGGCATACTACATAATATACTATAACCAACACATTTTGTCTTACTGAATTTGGATCTATTATGAATAAGTTATGTTGTTTTTACTCGAAACACCTATTTTAGACTAGTTTCAGGACTAGCCACAAACCCTATTTTCCACGAAGTGTAACTCCAAAAATAAAATGACCCACAAGCTGATTTTTTTACCACATATACTTGGATATGTTTCCTCAATGACCTATCAATTTCACAGTCTGAATCATTCTATAAAAAAAAATTATTGCAGAAATGGTGAGATGACCTTTAAATAACATACCTTAGAAAGCATCATCAAAAGAGTTTATCCTCCCTTGAATTTCGGCCTTATTTTATTCACCTTCCCTATGAAATTTGGCTTAGATATCCTTTGGTTACCTCAATCACCTATAGATATTCAATATGCTCAAGTGTGATATAAAATGAGAGAGCCTTGCCTCTTATTTATACTCTCCAAATATCTTCCTTAGAATCATCTTCTAGGTCACTTAACCCATTTATAGGTCACTTAACCTATTTTCCTCATTTTTAGGGTTAACCACTTTCCATAATTAGAAATTTCTCCATTACTTTATCATTTAAATATTCCTCCTTGACTTTGTCACCTCAATTTATCATTTAAATAATCTTCTTTGATTTTGTCACTTCACTTTATTATTTAAATAATCCTTCTTGACTTTGTCACTTTACTTTATCATTTAAATAATAATTTATTCTTTGCAAGCTCTTTGACTTCTTTGACCTTTTGGGGCTTCAATCCAACATATGAGGGTCCTCCAACTTCGTAAGGCCATAACTCTCAAACCATGAGGAGTTATGTGACGTTCCACATACCACCAGAAATGGCATCACATGTACTATCCATATAGAATAGTATTACCTTCAAATATATTAAAACTCATACCATTATACATGAAACAACCTTGGGTCCATTACACTAACCTTTGTGCTATCGGAATTCGCTATCGGACTTTCTTCAAGGGTTGACATCAATGACAACCAACCTTAAACAACAATCTCCCCCTTTGTCATTAATGTCAATACTCTTATGCAATACTGAAATTATTTTATGCAATACTGAAGTCATATCAATCATGCTCCCCTTGGAACCATGTCTCTATCCTCTTCATCTCTATGACCATTTGTTCTAGGATAAATCCGTAAGTGCGGACACAAACCGATCTCCCCAGATCCACCTGGATCTGGAACAAACAGTGACAGAATACTACTCTTTCCCTAGTTCTAAAGTATTGAATGGACAAGAGAAGAAGGATGATATACTT
>ML791080.1:408920-448847 GCA_009831015.1 Picea engelmannii | reverse complement strand
GTACTGTCTCCAAAAGAGTGATTTTGAGAAACTGACAAGTGTAACTTTCTTCATGAAAATGATCTTAAAGAAGAGCTAGATCTTCTATCACCATGTCATTATCATGTCATCATCTTGATAACCAAAAATGAGGATAACACCATTGCTCCCCCTGGAATCATGCCTCTTTCCTCTGCATATGATGAATCTCTCCCCATTTGTCATCAATGGAAAAGGTATATTTCCATCTGGGGTTGTGTTGACGGGCGAAATTGATCGCTCGTCAACTGGAGGAGTGAATCCGGTCCGGGGTTGTCTAATTAACCCAAGACGTTTGGATTAATCCACTCTGACGGGTTTAGCGTCTCCGTTGGTCGATCTAAGTCCTAAAGAAAGTGAAAAACAAAACTAAAGGAAATGCAATAACTTAATAAATAACAATCGTTGAAAACTATATATACATCTAATATATATTTACAGTTTAATTAACTAATACTTATACAATAAATCTACTTATCATATGCACAATATATACAAATAATTCTATTTCTAATATATATAATATGTACAAAATATGAATTTTAATCTAAATCCGTGAAAATCGAATGTAAATTGATTTTTTAAACAACAGTAAAGCTATTGTTGATTTGTTTTTTATAATGTTTATATAAAAGAAATCGAATATCAAACTGTCTAATTAAACAAAGAAACAACAGATGATAAAAAGCGTTTTGACTACAGGGAACTTCTATATCTATTATACTAATAAAATTAAATAACAGGCTGACTTGTTATCGCATCCAATATTTGTTCAATGTGTAGCATCCAATCACCTTATCTGACGAGGTAAACCTGCGACAGATCCTGAAATTGCTGCTAATAAATGTGAAGCAACAATGATGAAGTTTGAATCATAACAACAAAACATATAACAGATGCAGTGATAGTAACCTATAATCTTACAAGCAGCCACAATAAGATTATTCGTCCTGTGAGAACTTGCGTATAAACGTTTGATCGAAATTAGAGATAAACCTCTGAATTCAAATTGAACGAATGATTACTATGTGTTAAATCTGGAACACGGAACATGGATAATATATAAACTTTTATTCTATCAACTTGTAGTAAACCATGACAGCGAAAGCAATCATAATATATTTACAAATTGAAATAAACATGACTTGAATAAAAACACAATACGGAAAAGCTAAAGCTGTGATGAGAATTATATTCCATTCAAGTCTGTAAATGAAAAATCCATAGTCTTGCCCCAGGCTAAGATGATGCCATGTTTACAAAATAACATGCTTATATAGGTTCCAGGAAACAAACATGTTTCCTATTGATAATATCAAATCTATTCCAAAAATATGGGGGATGCAACCACCCTGATTTCACTGAATAGAAATACCAACAGCCTAATCTATTTACTAAAAACACAAAGATGATAAGGCTGGGAGATCTCAACAGTGCCTCATATCTCCTTGGAAATCATGGGTTCCTGAAAACAAATGAAAATGGGAAGATTTCAGATGTGTTTTCAATTGTCAAATCAAGCAATTCGAATTTTTCTAACTAGCTACAGAATCTTACGATTTTGTAGCTAGTTATAATTACAACTACAATCATATTGTATTCAACAAACAAAACAAACTAATATTTATAATAAAGTTAATCTATTCAAACAAATCGTATATCCTAAATTGAGAGTGACAAAATCATGCTAAACTTCAAAAAGATCATACCTCAAATCATGGGATTAAAACATATCAAGCAATCTTGGAGTTTACGATTGCTGTTGCTGCCTCTACATTCTGAAAAATGATAGATCTTGTAGTTTTTAGGCATTTCTCCTTTGCTTGAGTTATGGATTGGAGTCTATTGTTCTCATTGGTCAACAAATCCACTTGATCTTTTAAATATTTAAGTCAGGACTATAGCAAAGGCACATCCGTATAATACCTGTCGATCCAGGATCGACATTCAACACATTGTGGTTGTAGGGACTATGCATTGGCACTAACAGCATTAAGGGTTGGATAATCGTCCACGCGAAAGGTAGGTTTATCACAGGGTTAAATTCTCGAGAATTTTGGGTTACCTTTTAGACATGGAGGCATGTTGTTTACATAGTCGTAGGGTGTGTCAGGATAGAGCTCGTATGACACGGGGTCTTCTTCAGCCAAAAACCTCTCAATTTCTGAATCTGAGTCTTCACTCACCTCAATTGTGTTGATTGTGTCTGCACAGGGTTTTAATTTATTTTGAGCACATCGTGAAATCAAATGACCAGCCCTTTTATTCTTGAAATTAACATCGATGTTGCCCTTGTGCTTCTTCCCTGTAGGTTTCATAACAGTTTTAGTGCAACTCTTTGGGTCTGAGACCGGTTGATTGTCCGGTTGAGTAACATCAGGGTAGGTCAAGGGTTCATTATTAGGGGCAAGATCACAGGGCAGGAGCGGTGGAGAAGAACCTATAGTGTTCACAAGGGTTTCAACAATGACAGGTTTATCAACCTGTCCTAACTCATTGTTACCAAAGCCATTTCATGAAATAAATGCATCCCAACAATCGTTTTGTAATTGCAACTGATGCACAAGGATACTTTTAATTAAACCATGATGGAATAAACTCGAATCAGACCTCTACTTCTTAAAAAATTTTCCCATATTGTACAGACTTCTAAGCAGGAAATAGGGCATATTGACGCAGATGCACCCTCTGCCTCGGCAAAGGCCTCTGCGCTGACCTCCCGGTCTTTAAGGATCGTTATAATTTTTCTCTCGAGCCATAGTGTCTCCTTCGATTCTCCACTGGAATCTCTATTAAAATAGACCCACAGGTCTTTTCAGCTCCTTACGGCCTCTAGGCCCGATCATTGTTCTCTCCACGACAAGAAAATAAAAATTCGAGATTCGGGGTTTCACAATCCCCGATGTTGCAAACCTTTTGTTTCCTGATTTCCCAATCCCTGATATCCCGATATGCTCCAACTTTCGCTAGTCCCCCTCAGGATAGACTTTTGGGTCAATATGACCTCCCTTTATATGACCGCAGTCCTATCACCTTTCGGGATTTTAGGGTTTCTAATGTTGAAAAGTATGTGACCTCTTGTCCTTCGGATCCCCGATTCTCTGAATCTTGATATGACGTCACTGAAAACCCCTTTTTGACTTAGACACAATCAACGGCCGTGATCATCTACTAAACCAACGGCTCTGGATCTCCCTCGGGACTTCACGATTTCAAATGCCGAAATGCATTTGTCTTCAATTTCCCTGATCTCTCGAATTCTGATTTCCCGATTTGACTTTTCCTTTTTCGGGACTTTCCCCGAAAGTCGAGATTGTTTCCACGCATCCTTAAATATGGATGGCCCTCATCTACTTCGAGGTTTTCACCATGGATATTCCTGATCCCCCGTTATGACGAGATGACGTCAACTGGGACCCCTACGGAGCTTTCCTCCTTTCAGGATTTCAGACTTCGCAATTCCGAAATGCAAGTGTTTCCTGTCTTCAAGATCCGTGAAATGTCAAACCCTGTCTTCTTCGGATTTCCAACACGCGTCCCAAATGGATGGATGGTTCTGATTAAATCTTGGATTTCACCAATATGCAAAGCCAAAACACTCACTTATGTAAGTCCCGATGACCGAATCTCCATTTTGGATGATCACACGACACATGTCCTTCCTGGGATCCACAACTGTGGTCCCTTCGTTGTTTCACGACTCAAAGGGTCTCGGACTCTTGGTCTCTAAACTTCCGATATGTCGATGGTTCTCGATTCCTGCCACGTGTCCAATCAGATGGACGATTCTGATTTGTATCGGGGTTTTCACTATGGATTTACCCAATCTCTTGTCCACGAGATTTCGGATATCCTGAACCCCGACACCTCGATATCCCAACACCTTTTGGGACTTTCGCTCGGCTTGAGAGGGTTTAAACCCAAGGCAAATCCTGTTAGATCGAACGGCTAACGGGTAACTAGGTGAGCATCCAACGACTCACGATCTCCTGAGCTTAAAACTCTGGACTCAGTCGTAATCTCCTCGCTTCTTTGTCAGATCGGACGGTAGGCGAGATTTCGCTAATTCTCCACACGGGATTCTAACCGCCTGTTCCTTCCCCCCTGACGATTCCTACGAAGTAAATCAAGGATTCCTTCTCGGGCTTATCCACCTGTGACACAAAACTTTGATGCCTTCTAATCACTCAATATGCACCAACTCCTTGTGCTACCTTCAATAGGTTCAAAGGTTTTATCCTTCCTGAGCTTTCTCACGACTTCGAGTCTTAAAGAAGACCCTTGCACGCACTCCTTGCGGCAACCTCCAAACACTTGAAGTGTTGAATGTTCTTCGACCTTGCGAACACTCTGCAACAATGGTTTCTCAATACCTTGCTCAGGTTCAAAACTTTGAGTTTTTCCTCGACCTACACCACCTTGCATGGCTCCTGTGTCTGCCTGCACCTCTATGTGGATATGAGAACAAATGTTATCTCTCCTGAGCTTTCAAAGACAAACCTCTGATCCTTTTTTCAACGCACTCCTTGAGGACAATTCAACTGCACTCCTTGCAGGAACTCTTGCTCAAACAGAGAAACGATTGAAACTCGTTTCACCTCCCTTTCCTCTCAGATTTCAAATATTCAACAAGAAATCATTCATACCTAGCATAAAAGTAATTGCATGACAGAAAGAGTAAAACATTCATGAGCATAACATTTAAAGATGCATACACAGAGAATATATGAACACCATGAGTCTGAATCACAATTTCTTTGTATTAATTCAAAACTTCTATACATGGGGTCTTCTACACAGCTCTCTGCTTCTCTTCTATGCTCTCTTCTTCTATGATTTCTCCTTATTCTACCCTACAAATTATACAATGAGGGTGTCTATATATGTTTTCCCTCCACTCCTAAAACTATCTAATTAGAGAATTCAAAGCTACGTACTAACATAAATGCTTTCTACCTACTATGGACGAGAGTGGGTCACTCAAGGTCCTTTACAATATATAAGTACGCCTTTCCTTAACTACCACATTTAATTTTGGTGCATCTAATCTTCAAAAGTTTTTAAACAATTTATCATGTGCTCAAAATGTGTTGGTGCTTTCCCCATGCTCACTTGACGTTGGCGATGCTCCTGCATCATACTCTCTCGCTTGAAAATTTTCATGGGCTCCTTTCCATGAGCTCTTGCACGGTCTGTGCATGCTTCTGAATCTCTACTTCATTCTCCCAACTGGCATCTTCAACTGGATGTCCTTTCCATTTAACCAAGTATTCAAAGTATTGTTTTCTTCTGGTCTTCTTTCTAATTCTTTTGTCTAGTATGATTTCTATCTGTGGCTTTTCTGCAACTGGCATCTGCTTTTGCCACTGAACCTCTGACTGTTCATCGTTTGTTCCTACTTCCTCATCTTTGTATGGGTACAAATCTGAGACATTGAATATCGAATAAATTCTGATACCATCTGGTAATTCAATCTTGTAAGCATTTGTCCCAAATTTCTTCAAGACCTTGCATGGTTCGATTTTCTTCATCTTTAGTTTGTTATATGTCCCTCTTGGGAACCTTTCCTTTCTCAAATGTGCCAGAATCAAATCACCAACTTCAAATTGAAGTTGTCTCCTGTGTTGATCTGCTCTTCGCTTATACTCTTGGCTTGAATTCTGTAAACACTCCTTCACCTGGCTGTGAAGTTCCTTCATCGCTTCTGCGAAATATTATGCACTAGCGCTCCTAGTCGCATTCAGTTATGAATCTCTCAATTCAGAAATTCCCCATAGTTGCATGCCATAGATAATATGAAACAGACTCTTCCCTGTACTTCTATTTATTGAATCATTATAAGCAAACTCTTCCTATGGTAATATGTTGTCCCACTGGCTGTGGTGTTCTGTCACCAGGCTCCTCAACAAGTCTCCCAGACTCCTGTTTACGACTTCTGTCTGTCCATCTGTCTGAGGACAATAAGTTGAACTAAATGATAAGTTAGTTCCTAGCTTCTTCCACAATGTCCTCCAAAAGTGTCCCACAAACTTAGTGTCTCGATCCGAAACTATGCTCCTTGGTAAGCCGTGAAGTCGAATGACTTCTTTGAAAAATAGATTCGCAATGTGAGTTGCGTCACTGGTTTTTTGACATGGAATGAAATGTGCCATTTTGGAAAATCTATCCACCACCAAAAATATTGAGTCAAAACCTCTTTGTGTTCTTGACAAACCCAATATAAAATCCATGCTGATTGCATCCCACGGCCTCTCAGGTATGGGCAATGGTTGATAAAATACTGCATTCTGTCTCTTTCCTTTCGAATGTTGACAAATTATGCATTTGTCCACAAACCTTTTAACTTCTGCTCACATTCCCAGCCAAAAATATGACTCCTTCAGTTTTGCAAATTTCTTGTCATGATTGAAGTGTCTGGCCAATCCTCCACTGTGTTTCTCCTTCAACAGGTTCTCCCTCATGGAGCCTTTTGGAATACAAAGCTGATTTCCCTTAAACAGTAATCCTTCCTGGATCATGTACTCTGCCCATTTGCTTTTATCTCTGAGAACTGAATTCCCAGTTGCTTCATACGCCTCCTTAAAATCTGGATCACCTGCGTACATGTCCCTGAGATCATCAAAACCCAATGTTTTGACCTTTAACTCCTGCAACAGCAAACACTTCCTGCTCAAAGCATCAGCAACTTTGTTAGCAGTACCAAAAATATGTTTAATTGAAAAATTCAAATTTTGCATATATTCAACCCATTTTACATGTCTCTAATTCAACTTCTCCTGTTGGGTCACAAACTGCAATGCATGATTGTCACTGTATAGGACAAATTCCTTTGGAACCAAATAGTGTCTCCACTTCTTCAATGCCTGAATGATAGCATAAAACTCCTTGTCATATGTGGAGTACTTCACCTTTGGTTCATTCATCTTCTCACTGAAGTATGCTATCGTCCTGTCTTCTTGACTTAAGACTACCCCTATTGCAAATCCACTTGCATCGCATTTCACTTGAAATTTCTTTTGGAAATTCGGCAACACCAGAATTGGTTGTTCCGTAATCTTCCTCTTCAACAGATTAAAACTCTTCTCAGATTCTTCAGTCCAATGAAAATACTTGTGTCTTTTCTTCACTGTATCCATCATTACTGCACTAATTCCACTGAAATTCCTGATGAATTTTCGGTAGAAACTAGCTGATCCGTGAAAACTCCTCACCTCAAATATGTTCTTTGGTGATGACCAATTCTTAATCACTTCCACCTTATCTGGATCCATCCTCAACTTGCCTGTAGATATAACGAATCCCAAATAAATGAGCTCTGTCTTCATGAATGAGGATTTCTTCATGTTTATCAACAGCTTTTCATGTTATAGCCTCTTCATTATTTTAGCCCAATGTTTCAAGTGTTCAGTCTCTGTTTTGCTGAAAATCAATATATCATCAAGATATACAATAACAAATTTTCCGATGAAATCTTTCAGGACTTCATTCATCAATCTCATAAAAGTACTTGGCGCATTTGTTAAGCCAAATGGCATAACAAGCCATTCATACAACCCTTCATTAGTCTTGAAGTTTGTTTTCCATTCATCACCCTCTCTCATGCGAATCTGGTGATAACCACTTTTCATATCAATCTTTGAAAAAAAAATTGTTCCACTTAAGCAATCCATCAGGTCATCCATCCTTGGCAATGGAAACCTGTACCTTATTGTTATCTTATTAATTTCCCTCGAGTCAGTACACATCCTCCAGCCTCTGCCTTTCTTTGGACTGAGTACTGTCGAAACAGCACATGGACTCAAGCTTTCTCTAACCAACCCTTTGTCCAATAAATCCTGGACTTGTCTTTTGACCTCTTCATTCTCTTGCGGCATTAATCTGTACGTTTCTTTGTTTGGTAAACTGGCTCCAGGTATGAGATCAATATGATGACTCACACTTCTAATTTGTGGTAACGAACGAGGTAGTTTGTCCACTACTATGTCAGTGAACTCTCCAAGCAGTTCCTGAACCTCTTCTGGTAGATCATCTATCCTTGTGTTGGTTAAAACAATCGTTGGCTTCCTTACCACAATGAATTATGGTTCCTCCTTCTTCTTGACCTCGGTAAGGAGTTCCTTCCCACTCATGAGAAGTACAGTATTACTTACTTCAGATTTCACTTCCTTATCTTTGATTGGAAGCAACATATGAGTTCTCCCATTCTTTTCTAGGGTGTATGTGTTCATCCTTCCATCATGAATCACATTTCTGTCATATTGCCACGATCTACCCAGCAATAGATGACAACATCCATAGGAATAACATCACAAAGTATCTTATCATTATATCCTCCTATCTTAAATTCAACTAAACATTGTTTAGTGACATTTACATGATGCCCCTTTTGTAGCCATGAAACTCTATATGGACACGGATGTTCACTCGTCTCCAGCTCCAGCTTTTCTACCATCTCTGTTGAAACGAGATTATCTATGCTACCACTGTCCACAATGACCTTGCATACTCTGTCCTTGGTTTTGCAAGCAGTCCGAAAAAGTCTGGTTCTTTGGGTTGAACTCTCCACCTCCTTCTCTGGTGCCAAAAGAACTTTTCGCATCATCAGCGATCTTCCTCCTTCAGCATCTTCTACCTCAACATATCGCCTTTGTGCCTCGGTGATGTGAGTCTCTCCAAACTCTTTCTTTTTATCTAGACATTCATAAGATTTGTGTCCACTCTTTCCACACGTGAAGCATTTTATCACTCCACCTCTTCCTCTTCCTCTACCTCTAGTACGAGGAAAAGTATTATTATTAGCATAATCTCCTCTCTGCTCAGTATGTTGTCCTTTTTTTTCAGCATATCATCCTCATTGTGAGTTTCCACCTCTCTCAGTTCGATACTGAGGTTTCTTCCAGTCCTCCTTGGGTTTCTGATTTTTATCTTGGACAACTAATTTTCCCCTGTCTTGACTTCTGCCTCAGCCTCTTTGACCCTGCTTTCGGTTCAGCTTCTCCTCAGCCTTTAGATCCATATGATAATCATCTTCCACTGTTCAGATAGTTACCATGCTCATCTCATCCTGAATATCATATCTCAGGCCATTCATGTACCTGGCAACCTTTTCATCATCGCTTTCCCGATGACCTGCCCTAATGTTCAGCCTGTAGAATTCTTCAGTATATTCCTTCACTGTCATCAGCTTCTGTCTCAAATTTTTCATTCTTCGAAACAAAGTAATCTAGTAATCTCTAGGAATGAATTTTACCTTCATCTTTGAAATCATCCTATCCCAACTCCTGATTTTTTGCTTGCCCTTGCAACGTCTGTCAGCTTGTAGTTCATCCCACCACAATGTTGCATGTCCCTTCAATCTTGTGACAGCATGCTTGACCTTCTTGTCTTCTCCGACATATTCATAGTCGAAATAAGTGTCCAGATCTCTAATCCAGTCTAGAATCTCTTCTGCATCCAAATTTCCCTCATAAACTGGAATTTCCATTTTCTCTCTTGCACCCATTCTTGCAACAGCTCTAATCAAGCGTTCATTTGCTGCATCTTCGGCTGCAACTTCTTCTTCATGTTCAACTTCAATTTCACTTTCGGAATCACTTAGATCCCCATCACTGACTGTACATCTCTGGGTTGTCTCCATGTCTTCGAGTCTGTCTCGTAGATCATGCATCTCTCTCTCCATGGCTGGATCAGTCATCTGCCTACCTCTTCTTCTTGGTATTTCCCTTTCCTCTAGTTGATCGGGTGTTTGCATGTCTCTTCTTCTAGGTGTCATGGTGAAATTTTCCTTTTCCTTACTACAGAAAGCAAAGAATCCTTTATGGGCTCTGATACCAAACCTGACACAGACGCACCCTCTGCCTCGGCAAAGGCCTCTACGCTAACCTCCCGGTCTTTAAGGATCGTTCTAATTTTTCTCTTGAGCCAGAGTGGCTCCTTTGATTCTCCACTAGAATCTCTATTAAAATTGACCCACGGGTCTTTTTGGCTCCTTACGGTCTCTAGGCCCTATCATTGTTCTCTTCACGACGTGAAAATAAAAATTTGGGATTCGGGGTTTCACAATCCCCGATGTCGCAAACCTTTTCTTTCCCGATTTCCCGATTCCTAATATCCCGATATGCTCCAACTTTTGCTAGTCCCCCCTGGGCTAGAATTTTGGGTCCATACAACCTCCCTTTATATGACCGCAGTCCTATCACCTTTCAGGATTTCGGGGTTTCTGATGTCGAAAAGTATGTGACCTCTTGTCCTCTGAATCCCTGATTCTCCGAATCTCGATATGACGTCACTGAAAACCCCTTGTTGACTTAGACACAATCAAAGGCCGTGATAATATACTAAACCAATGGCTCTGGATCTCCCTCGGGACTTCGCGATTTCAAATGCCGAAATGCATTTGTCTTCGATTTCCCCGATCTCTTGAATTCTGATTTCCCGATTTGACTTTTCCTTTTTCGGGACTTTCCCCGAAAGTCAAGATTGTTGCCACGCGTCCTTAAAGATGGACGGTCCTCGTCTACTTCGGGGTTTTCACCATGGAGATTCTTAATCCCCCGTTATGACGAGATGACATCAACTGGGGCCCCTACGGACCTTTCCTCTTTCAGGATTTCGGACTTCGCAATTCCGAAATGCAAGTGTTTCCTGTCTTCGAGATCCGCGAAACGTCGAACCCCGTCTTCTTCGGATTTTCGACACACGTCCCAAATGGATGGATGGTTCTGATTAAATCTCAGACTTCACTAATCTGCAAAGTCAAAACACTCACTTATGTGAGTCCTGATGACCGAATATCCGATTTGGATGATCACACGACACGTGTCCTTCCTAGGATCCACGGTTGTGGTCCCTTCGTTGTTTCACGACTCAAAGGGTCTCGGAATCTTGGTCTCTAAAATTTCGATATGCCAATGGTTCTCGATTCCTACCACGTGTCCAATCAGATGGAAAATTCAGATTTGTATCGTGGTTTTCACTGTGGATTTACCCGATCTCTTGTCCACGAGATTTCCGATATCCCGTACCCCGACACCTCGATATCCCGACACCTTTTGGAACTTTCACTCGGATTGAGAGGGTTTAAACCTCGTGAAACTCCTGTTAGATCGACGGTTGACGGGTAACTAGGTAAGGATCCAACAGCTCACGATCTCCTGAGCTTAAAACTCTGGACTCAGCCGTAATCTCCTCGCTTCTTTATCAGATCGAACGGTAGGCAGGATTTTGCTAATTCTCCACATGGGATTCTAACCATCTGTTCCTTCCCCACTATCGATTCCTGCAAAGTAAATCAAGGATTCCTTCCCGGGCTTATCCACCTGTGACACAAAACTTCGATGCCTTCTAATCACTCAATATGTACCAACTCCTTGTGCTGCCTTCAATAGGTTCAAAGATTTTATCCTTCCTAAGCTTTCTCACGACTTTGAGTCTTAAAGAAGACCCTTGCATGCACTCCTTGTGGCAACCTCCAAACACTTGAAGTGTTGAATTCTCTTCGACCTTGCACACACTCTGCAGCAACGATTTCTCAATACCTTGCTCAGGTTCGAAACTTTGAGTTTTTCCTCGGCCTGCACCACCTTGCATGGCTCATGTGCCTGCCTACACCTCTGTGTGGATATAAGAACAAACACTATCTCTCCTGAGCTTTCATAGATGAAACTCTGATCCTTTTGTCAATGCACTCCTTGCGGATAATTCAACTGCACTCCTTGCAGGAACTCTTGCTCAGACAGAGAAATGATTGAAACTCATTTCACCTCCCTTTCCTCTCAGATTTCAAATATTCAACAAGAAATCATTCATACCTAGCATAAAAGAAATTGAATGACAGAAAGAATAAAACATTCATGAGCATAACATTTAAAGATGCATACACAGAGAAGATATGAACACCATGAGTCTGAATCACAGTTTCTTTGTATTAATTCAGAACTTCTATACATGGGGTCTGCTACACAGCTCTCTCCTTCTCTTCTATGCTCTCTTCTTCTATGCTTTCTCCTTCTTCTACCCTACAAATTATACAATGAGGGTGTCTATATTCGTTTTCCCTCCACTCCTAAAACTATCTAATTAGAGAATTCAAAGCTACCTACTAACATAAATGATTTCTACCTACTATGGACGAGAGCGGATCGCTCAAGGTCCTTTACAATATATAAGTATGCCTTTCCTTAACTACCACATTTAAGTTTGGCACATCCAATCTTCAAAATTTTTTAAACAATTTATCATGTGCTCAAAATGTGTTGGCGCTTGCCCCACGCTCGCTTGACATTGGCGATGCTCCTGCATCACATTATTAATGGGAAGCCAATGAAACTCATAAGCAAATGCAGATGATACAGGAAAACTAATCCAAATATTCCTTCACACGTAATGAACTGTTTCACAATAGCAAGTAGATCATGCCACCTAGGTTTTAAGAATGAGACTGGCATACCTCGATCGCAACTAGTAATTTTCCGTGAGGTGAACATCAAAGTCCAGAGGACCTCTTCAACTTTTGCATTCTTGAACCATTTTTTCCCGATAGCTGGTAAACCTGTGGCTTGGCTTAAAAACTGCTTTGTTACTTCTAACTACACGTCCCCCATATTTTCCCTACAGCCATCGAAGGTCAAGGCAAAATCTTGGGCAACTCGAAGATTGAAACCCCTAAATTTTTCAATGAACAAACGCCAACCGTTCCTTTCTAAATTGTCCCTGGTGTTATCATATGATAGCAAGGTTTGGATGCCATTTGGCTCGATCCTTACTTCTAGAGCCATGGCGAACAGAAGGGAATCAACACAAAAATTACAGGTAGGGTTTGATAAAAAGCCACAGAGTCATGACCCCGAGCCTCAACAAAAAAATGCTATGACAGTTCAAACAGTAGGCAGAGGCGTTAATCACCATGTGTGGGAACGAAATCGTGAAGACTGAGACCATAAAGAAGAGTAATGGCATGTTGTACTATGTATGCCACCTTAGCATTGGGTACATTTTAGGATCAGATCACTTTGACAACCATAGTACGTGCATTCATAGATTAATCACAAAGGTAAGTGCATCGAATAACAATTGAATAATTTCAAAGTTTCATGAATCAAAACTCATCAAAATCAATCGAATATTAATGAATGGAGGTCTTTGACTTATGCAACCAAGGCATGTTTAGAACCAAGGGGTCGTAAACAAGGAGAACAATCATGTTCATAACAAAAATATGATAATTCTATAATGAACCACATGAGCAGTTTTCCTTTAATCAAAAATTGAAACAAAATGTCAATTCCAGCCGCGATTTTTCATGCTTACAGTCATGAAAACAAAAATCGAAAAGAAGATATGTAAAAAGCGACAAGTGACAAGTGTCATTTAGTGAGGATGCTCATGACAAGTAATGAAAATTTAGAGACCCTGTGTAGGCAACTTACAAACAATAGTGATTATCTCACTGTTGCCAACAGGTTGCTCCCCCTAACTGAAATTTCCTCTTTATGGTGCTTCCTCGTATACATATAAGACATATAAGATAAGCATTCAAAATCATTCATTTTGGAGTAGAAATAAATCTGAGTCTCTGGCGAAGATACTCAAAGGCTTCCCGTGGAAGTGGTTTTGTAAAGATGTCTACCACTTGTTCTTTTGTGCCCACATACTCAACTCTGATGTTCTTTTTTGCAACCTATTCCCATAGAAAGTGATACTTGATTGGAATGTGCTTCGTCTTGGAGTGCATCACCGGGTTCTTTGAGATAATTATGTCACTTGTATTCTCAAAATATATTGGAATGGGCTCATCATACTCAACTTGTATATCTATCAAAGTTTGTTTCATCCAAAGAACCTGTGTACAACATGTTGTTGCTGCAATATACTCTACCTCGGTTGTAAATAGAGATATTGATGATTGTTTCTTGCTTAGCCATGATACTAAACACTCACCCAAGTAGAACGCTACTCCATTGGTGCTTCGTAATTCATCAATACAACCTGCCCAATATGCATCTATGTAGGCAATAAAAGATAGATACTTTCCTTTTGGATACCATAATCCAAACTCTTTTGTTCCTTTGAGATATCTGAAAATTCTCTTCACTGCTAATACATGTGATTCCTTTGGTTCTGCTTGAAATCGTGCCACTTGTCCAACTATCTGCATTACATCTGGTCTGGATGTTGTCACATATAGTAGGTTTCCAATCATTGACCTGTATTGCCTCTTATCTGTAGAGTTTGAATCATCATCTTTTCTTAACTTGCAATTGGTTTGCATGGGAGTGATAATTGGTTTGCAATCTTCCATTCCGGACATCTTTAGCATTTCTCTGATATACTTGGTTTGAGAAATAAAAATTCCTTGGTTGCTTTGATGTATCTGAAGTCCCAGAAAGAAGGATAGTTCTCCAAGTAATGAAATTTCAAATTCATTCTGCATATCCTTTGCAAATTTATGGCTTAACCTGTCATCAGCACTACCAAAAATAATATCATCAACATAAACTTCAATTAATAAAATATTACCTTGACTTACCTTGATGTAGAGGTTGTTGTCTGCACTTCCTTTTCTGAACCCTTCCTGCTATATATATTTATCCAGTCTAGAGTACCATGCTCTAGGAACCTATTTTAAACCATACAAGGCCTTCTTTAATTTGCACACATAGTCTGCATTCTTTGACAACTGAAATCCTTCTATTTGTTCAATGTAGACTTCTTCTTCAAGTTCATCATTCAGAAAAGATGATTTAATGTCCATCTGATACACTTTAATATTTTTGGAGCATGCATAAGCTAAAAGCAATCGGATTGCTTCCATTCTGGCAACTAGCGAAAATGTCTCTTCAAAGTTGATTCCTTCAACCTGTGCATATCCTTTACATACCAATCTATCTTTGTTCCTTGTAACCTATCCATCTTCGTTCAATTTATTCATGTATACCCACTTTGTGTCGATCACATTCTTATCCTTTGGTCTTGGAACCAATTCCCAAGTGTTATTTTTCTCTATTTGATCCAATTCTTCATCCATGGCCTTATTCCAAAATTCATCCTTGTTCGCCTCTTCAAAATAGTTTGGTTCAATCATAGATGTGAGTGCTAGGTGTATTTGTTCTGGTGAACATATTCTTCTTCTAGTCTCAACTCCTGCGTCTTTGTTTCTGATAATCTGATCTAAAGGATGATTTTTTTGTACTTGCCTGCTAGGTGTATTTGAAAGCACTTGCTGAACTTTCTCTTCTGCTTCTATCGGATTCTCTTCATATTCCTCTTCTACTTCCTTTTCATCTTCTGCTTCTTCTTCGAAAAGTTGTTCCATTGATTCATTTTCTTCTTCCTTTGATTTTGGTCTTCCTATTTCATCAATTGTTACATTGATGCTTTCTACAACTTTGTTCAATCTCATATTGTAACACTTGCATGCTTTCCTTGTACTTGAGTAACCAACAAGTACTCATTTTTCCACACGAGAGTCAAACTTTCTCATTTTTCCATCTTCTCTTTTGATGTAGCATTTTCTTCCAAAAACTCTGGAGTGCTTCACATTTGTTGGTCTTCCTTTCCATAGCTCGTAGGGAGTTTTTTCAGTGGTGTTTCTAAGCATTACTCTATTTTGAATGTGAATTGATGTATGCACTACTTGTGTCCAAATATATCTATCAATTTGGAATCCATTATCATTGTTCGATCCATTTCTTGTACTGTCATGTTCTTTCTTTCAACAACTCCATTCCGTTGAGGTGTCCTAGAAACAAAGAATTTTCTTTTTATTTCATGACTGTTGTAGTAGTACATAAATTCCTTTGAAGTGAACTCTCCTCCATTATCATATCTCAAGCATTTGATTTTTGAATCCATTTAATTTTCAACCATTTCCTTATAGATCTTGAAGTTTTTAAAAGCTTCTGACTTATTCTTGAGAAAGAAAACTACATTCATTCTTGTATACTAATCAACTAATAATATAAAGTGTTTCTCACCTTTTAAACCCTTTGTTGTAGTTGGTCCAACTAGATCAGTATGCACAATTTCCAGTGGTCTTGTTGTTGAATATTCATTTGATTTGAACCTGGTCTTTGTTTTCTTTCCTTGTTGACAATGCTTTCATAAAGTGTTGGTTGGTTTCGTGATCCAGGGAATTTCTCTGACTGCTTCTCTTTTGTTGACTTTGACAAGGTTATCAAAATGTATGTGACCCATTCTTCTGTTCCATATCCAACTTTAATATTCCTTTCCTAGACAACACTTTTTCATTTCCAATTTCACTTAATACATATATGTTGCTTGAAGTTCTCGCAGTTGTAGCAATCAATTTTCCTGAACCTTATTTTCTTATCTCGCACTTTTGTGAATCGGAAGTAAGTTTATGACCTTGGTCACACATTTTACTCACACTTAGAATATTATGTTTCATATCTTCTATTAGTAGAACATTTTTTGCCTTAGTATTCTTGTTCCCAATTATGACCGTGCATTTTCCAATGATTTTAGTTGAATCACCATTTCCATAGGAGACTGGTCCATCTCTTTCCTTTTGTAATGTAAGAAACTTGTCTCTATCACATGTCATGTGTTTTGAATAGACACTGTCAACATACCAACCATGTTTCTTCTGCTTATCTTGTAGAGTGAGTATGCATTCTTCATTGTTATATTGATCTTGCTTTCTTATCCATGTCCTTTTTTGAGGTTCCTGTCTGTGACTGTTGTTATTATGTTGCGGTTCTCTAGGAGGGACTGTTATTCTGCAATCTTTGACCATGTGTCCAAAATTGTTACATTTGTAACATTCCACTTCAGTGCTCAAAGATTCAAATTTGTTGTAACTTCTTCTCTGTGTTTCACTAGGCCTTCTTGGATAACCCCTTTGTGTATGACTTTCAAAGTTGTTTGTGTTCCTGTTGTTAGCTCTGCAATTCACGGCTTTATGTCCAAAATTATTACATGCATAACATAAACCAAAAAATATAGTTTGATACCTAGGAGTTGAAGATATTATGGAAGGAGGTACTCTTATAAATTATTCTTCTTCATGAGGCCTATCTGTCATTTGTTGATTCTGAAATCTGAATCTCCTCGATGGAGGAGTGTCCCTGTAATCTTCCTTGTAGATCTTCATATCCCCCTTGATTGTTTATGCATATCTTTTTGGATATGTTTCTTGCTCTGTTGTTTTGGAGATTGATCATTTTTCTGTCTAATTGTATCCAAGTTCGGACTTGTCATGATAATATTTTTTACTATTGATAATGTCATCCAAAACTTTTGAGTTGTTCTGCATATTTTCCTTTTGATGATCATTTCTTAATGTGACAATCTATGCTTCCAAATTTCCAATGATCTTGTATTTTTCTTCTAGTTGTTCTTTGAGTGCTTCTTCAATTATTTTATCTTCTTCTATTTGAACCTTCAAATTTGTGATCATTTGTTCTAGTTATTAAATGTCTTCTTTCTTGTCTAGTTCTTCTTTTAGTTTCTTGTTTTTTCTTCTTTTCTCTTCTGATAACGTCTATGGCACGCATTAATTCCTCTCAGTATTCAACTTCTGCCTCTTCAATTTCTTCTTCAAATTCTTGATATTCTTCTTCGGCTTCTTCATATTCTTCTTCAGAGTCTTGTTTATCAGAGTCTTCTACTTCCATGAATAGAACTCTTTCTATCTCATTGTCACTGACTTCATCTTCATCTGATGATGAGATGTCTTCTTTGGTGCATAATATTTTCTTGAAAACTTTCTTTGTGGTTCTTTTTCCTTTATATGTTTGTTTGTCTTTTGAGTAACCTTCATCATTTATCTTTTTATTATAAGGAAATTTGTTAGAAAATTGACCAATACCATCACAATTAAAACAAATTAAAGGAAACTTACCTCTATACTTACCGTCGGTTCTCTTGTTTAGTCTTTTGACGAAGTTGGCCACTTCTTCATCATCTTCCGAGACGTCATTGTTGTTGCTATGTTCTTATTTTTTCTTTCCCTTTTTCTTTGACTTTTTGGATGCTTTGAAGGCTGCCTCTTTTATATCTGGATTTTCCTGTTCAGTTCTCATTTCATATGCTGTGAAGATTCCATGTAATTCGTCCATGTGTATTGAGTTTAGATCTGATATTTCTTCTAGTGATGATATCTTAGGGTCAAATCTCATAGGAAGAGATCTTAGTACTTTTTGAACAATTACAGATTCTTTGATTTCTTCTCCCAATCCTATGATTGCATTTACTGTTTCATCAACTCGTAAAAAGTAAGTTGCAATATTCTCATCTTCCTTCATCTTAATTTGTTCGAACCGACATCTGTAAGTTTGAAGCTTTGTTGCTTTGACTTTTGAATCTCCTTCATAAATATTTTGAAGTTTGTCCCAAATATCTTTAGCGGATTTACAATGTGCAACTTTGGTGAATATTGTTTCACTAAGACCATTCAAAAGTGCATTTTTGGCTTTGGAATTATTCTGATCGAGTTTCACTGCTTTGTCATTTGTTGGTAGAACTGCTAGTGTTGTGTATCTATCTACAATTGATTGCCAAATTTCAAATCCATGTGCATGTATATATGTTTTCATCCTTATGCTCCAAAATGCATACTTTTGTCCATTGAACTGTGGTATTCCATTTTTATACAAGTTGTTTCTCTCCATGATCTACCTTTCAATGGTTAAACTCATTTCTGAAGGAACTTGCTCTGATACCAATTGTTAGATTACTGAGAGAGGGGGTGAATCAATAATAGAGAAATTTAATCATTTTTAACCATATAATCCAAGTGTTATATCAATGTAGCATTATCATCCAATAATTGCAGAGTAAATAAGAAATGAACAAATGAACAATCATAGACATACATAGTACACCAGTGTTTTACATGGAAAACCAAAGCGGGAGAAAACCACAGAATGTTTTTTCTTATATGTCTTGAAGAATTACATTCATTGGAAGAACCAACTTCGTTTGTTTTCCAAATGCAACTGGAAGGACGATCCAACCCCCTTGTTTCTCAGGCTACAATCTGAAGGAAGATCCAAATCACCTATTCTTTGGCTACAACCAGAAGGAGGATACAACCCCCTATGTTCTCCGGATACAATCGGAAGGTGTCTACAACCACCTGTCCTTGCCTCGTCCAACCACCCTGGAGTAGAAGTATAATGACGGAACCACTGTCACAATATCACTATGAGATATATCATTGTAAACCTGTACCAATAAACCTGAACCATGCATCAAATTGTACCTCAACCTGTAATCAACTTGTACCATAAACAAGTGCATCAACCATGCACCAACCTGTACCAAACAACTTGTAATCAACCTATACCATAAACAAGTGCATCCAACCATGTACCAATTATGTACCAATAATGTGTCAACTACTCATCAACTATAACTCATCAATATGTACCAACATAATCAACTATACACCTCATGTATGTGCCAACTCATCAACTACTTATCTCAACTATGTACCCAACATGTACCTTAACCAAAATCCCTCATCAATTTCATCATCCAAATATGATTTTTAAATCTATAATAGACCTGGTGTATATGATCACATACCTGCAAACCTTCCTTAACTTTCACAACAATAGACTAGCATTTTCATCAAACTTTTCTTTAGTCTCACATGACTAGTTTGGGATTAGTCAACAACCCTAACTTGAAATAATCATAACTATGTACCTGTAATGAATAAAGATCTGAAAGTAGTACACAATGTCCTTCAGTTTGTTTTATGAAATTTCTCCAGGTGTCACTACTTGGAACCTCTCAGAAAAGGATTTATTGCAAAAATGGCATACCTTGCTGAATTATGGCTTATTCTAGAGAGCGACCTTGTAGAGTGTACCCCACACAAAATATTTGTTGAATATATCTGAAAATGTTACACAGCATACTAAATACTATACTCTAACCAACACATTTGTTCTTACTAAATTTGGATCTATTATGAATAAGTTATGATGTTTTTACGTGAAACACCTATTTTAGACTAGTTTCAAGACTAGCCACAAACCCTTTTTTCCACGGAGTGTAACTCCAAAAATACAACGACCCAACAAATTATTTTTTACCACATATACTTGGATATGTTTCCTCAATGGCCTATCAATTTCATGGTCTAAATCATTCTATAAAAAAATTTATTGCGAAAATGGTGAGATGGCTTGTAAATAACATACCTTAGAAAGCATCATCAAAAGAATTTATCCTCCCTTGAATTTCGGCTTTCTTTTCTTCACCTTCCCTCTAAAATTAGGCTTAGATATCCTTTGGTTACCTTAGTAACCTATATATATTCAATATGCTCAAGTGTGATATAAAATGAGAGAGCCTTGCCTCTTATTTATACTCTCCAAATATCTTCCTTAGAAGCATCTTCTAGGTCACTTAACCCATTTCTAGGTCACTTAACCTATTTCTCGATCACTTAACCCATTTATAGTTCACTTAACCTATTTCTAGGTCACTTAACCCATTTATAGGTCACTTAATCTATTTACTTCATTTTTAGGGTTAACCACTTTCCATAATTAGAAAGTTCTCCGTTACTTTATCATTTAAATATTCCTCATTGACTTTGTCACCTCACTTTATCATTTAAATATTCCTCATTGACTTTGTCACCTCACTTTATCATTTAAATATTCTTCTTTGATTTTGTCACTTCACTTTATTATTTAAATAATCTTTCTTGACTTTGTCACTTTACTTTATCATTTAAATAATAATTTCTTAGTTGCAATCTCTTTGACTTCTTTGACCTTGTGGGGCTTCAAGCCAACATATGAGGGTTCTCCAACTTCATAAGGCCATAACTCTCAAACCATGAGGAGTTATGTGGCGTTCCACATACCACAAGAAATGGTATGACATGCACTATCCATATAGAATAGTATTACCTTCAAATATATTAAAAATCATACCATTATACATGAAACAACCTTGGTTCCATTACCCAAACCTTTGTGCTACTGGAATTCACTACAGGACTTTCTTCAAGGGTTGACATCAATGACAACCAACCTAAATCAACAGCTAATTCTACCAAATCTTCGACAATGTGAACTAGAGTATGGTTTCCAATTTTATTTTTGTTTCTCAAAGTATTTCTTCGGTGAGGAAGTAAAGGGTTTATGGATTGTCAATTGGGTTTAGCTTAGATGGTTGGTAGGAATGATTGTTATCCTCCCAACCCAAGTTCAATTCCCACAAGTGACATGTTGAACTCTTAACAAGTATATTGTTGTAATTTATTTGAGCCTTGTTGTTGGTTGACCTTGTGCCCTAAATATTCTAGGGTTTACCCTATCTACAATCCTTGAAATGAGGGGAATTACTTGGTGATTTTCCCCAGGTAGTGTAACCTAGAAAAGAAAAAAAGGGTTATGGGAAAATCATTAATTTGTATTTCATAAGCCTCGGTGATTCATCAAAAAAATTTCACTTATTTGTTTAAAGGATTAAATCAGTATGAGATCAAGGATTCTCCAATTCATGATATGTCATATTTTTAGAAGTTTGACCTTTGGGATCTGGAATATTATCGGAAAATGAGTTGTTATTGTGGATTTCCATACACATGCCCTCCTTCTAGCGCCAATTTTGTTGAGGGGCTCAGCTTCCCAATTCTCAACAAAAGGATTAAACCCAAGAAAGAGGCTCAATTATAATTTTCTTGTTTGGAATGGAATAATCCTCTAGGTTAATGATTCAACAACCATTTGATGGAATTTATGAATCAGTTTAAAAGTATTTTAATGTTTTTTTTGTACTTATGTGCTAAGTGTTGAAATTAAATCTAATCTAAAGAGATTGAATAGATTTGTTACTAAAGGATAACCTTCATGAATGGTGAATGAAAGCAATCTGTAGCTTTTATTTCTCTAAAAAACAATTTTGCTAAGAAATATTACCACATATAACCATCAAGAAATATAGCTATACTAAAGCATAAAGAGATGGAAAATATGTAAATAAAACACAGTGATTCACCATTATATGTACTTTGGTTACAAAAATAATTCGACGATATATCATATATTAGATGACAAAAATGTACTAAGGAAAATAAGAAAATGATTAGTAAGGCATGAAAAATTGTTTACTAAAAATAATAACCAATGAGTCATTCATTAACACAAGATAGCTTAACAAATTGAAATCCTTATTAGACGCCTATGACATCAATTCAATGGTAGAATAATCTACAAATAATAATTAACACAAGTAAATATTTCGTAAAACACGTCCCTTGACTCTAAAAGAGTTTCTAAATCAAGCTTGAAGTAATTTTGAGTTACAATCCTTCCAAAATTGCCCAGAGCCAAAGACCCTTTCCTAGAGGTCAATTTTCACATTTATAGTAAAATTTTAATTTAAAAATGAATAAAGCGAAAAATAAAAAAAAGTTCATAAAATCATTGCATATTGTTATAATTCCGACAGATTAGACATTTCAACATACACATGCTCAGCATCATAATTCCCCCCACTAATCAAACAATTTCTTGCATAGACCTAAATGAGGGAATGTATGTTGTTCCCTAAAAAAAATCAAAGTGGCATTCTCTTGTCTAAATCTCTTCATATATTTTTCCAATTTTTGCATAGTAGACTCCAATCAAGTCATCGTTCTGACTTCTCCCATTAGAAACTATGAATATGTTTGTGCTCAAGTGAGGATATACCTCTAACATCGGCCTCTTGCTCATCATTGATCTTCTTGAACTCTTCTAACACTTCTCCAATTGATCGAACACCCTCTGATGGAACAAAATTGGGTAGTTTTCTCTTCGACGTGGAATCTTCAACAAGATCCCATATTTTTATGCATGCAAACCATTCTTCCTTCACTTGGTCTTGGGACACTTCAGCCAACCTACCCTAGTATCGTACTAATCATTCAATTCCAACCATATCCTCTTTAGTCAACATCCTGATTCCATGATCTTCATGATCATGGCTCTTTTAAATTTCCTTTATGAACTCCAATTGATCTTGACCTTGGCATGCCTCACTTTCCACCCAAGAGTTTCTTTGTACAACATAAATAGTTGTAGGGTTTATTTTTGCAGGTATAATACTTTAACTATAAATTATTTTCATATTTACTCTAATATTGTGTTCTTCAAGGCCATCCTCAATAAACTTGGTCGATGCATCATGATCTCCCTTGTAATAATTAACTTGATTTCTCTTATAAGTGATCACCTTTTTCATATCCTCAACCTCATTCTCACCAACCTTGAATTTATCAATGATTTCATGTGAAATGGATATCCCAATTGATATAAAATCATTGGTTTTATCCCTTTTAATATCTAGAAAAGGTTCTTCAATAGTGCAAAGACTAACACTATCCACATCCACTCTTTTCGTTTTTTGGGTTCTTTTCATGATGCCTTTATTATGATGATTGTAAGCTATAGATTCTAATAAACAATCTCTTCTAGGGGGTCTGTAATAGGTTGATCTCCCCATGCTAATACATTTTCAAGGCTCCCTAGGGTGTATAACTACTCTATAATTGGTTCCTTACCCTTATCACTAGTTATAGGCATAGTTTTCTTGTCTCCTATCAAATCTATTACTGCATTGGATGGTGTTGTATCTTTTTGAGCCTACCGCTAAACTGGAGTCTTCTCTACTAGTTGGTGTTGCTCATTTACCAAAATATCACCAATCTCTAATCCTTCCATAGTTGTTTCATGCTACAATATTTCTTCCTCTCTCTTTTTATTTTCCTCTTCTTCTCTTTCTCTCTTTTATGATTGCATATTCTCATCTTCCTTTCTCTTATGTTCTTCTACAATAAAGAGTTGTTCCTCCTCATCTTTCTTTCTAAGTTCCTCCTGATGTAACATTTCTTCTTCCTCTTTCTTCCTCGCTTCTTCTTTTTTCTAAATTATTTCTTCTTCTATTTTTCTTTTGATTTCTTACTTGTGTTGTTGCTTATCTTACATTTATTACAAGTCCTTCCTCTTCTCAGCTTCAAAGGATTTCATCTTCTCCTCCAATTATAATTGTACAACTTTTTCCTCTTACCTCTTCCTTAACTCCTATTTTTTCCTCTTCAGATCCTCTTCTTGTTGATGCCTAATATATTGATCCTATATAACTTTCCTCTCAAACTCATATTTAATTCTGATCTCAATCCCCTTAGCCTCCTCTACTTCCTTATTAATTATTTCCACCTCATCCAGTCCCCTAATTATCTCATCCACTTGTTTTTCAGTAGTCAAAATGATGAAGACTAAATGAGGTTGCTACTACTTTAATTGAACCTCATTCCAATCCTTGGCCTTTTCAAATGGAAATCCATCTTCCCAACGTTCATGATTTTATGTCCAAGATAAAGGTATTAGATCATAATGCTTAGCTACAAGGCCTTTGAGATCATGTCTCCCAAATTGTTCAAGAGGAAACCTATATTCAATAAGAATGCTAGCTTCTTGTTGGGCATGTTTTGGATATTTTAGGAAAAGATGACCCAAACTAAAATTATAAGGAATAAAAATATGTTTCTCTCCTTCCTTCAATAATGAAGCATTGAAACCTTGAAGTACAGTATAATATGTTATCTCTCCCAAAAAAACTCTATCAAGTACATACTTTGGTAAAAAAAAAAATGAGGTGTTGCAGTTGCACCAGAGATCCTCAAAAAATTAAGGTCTTGTTGGAAATACCAATTTCCATGGAAATTGATCAGATTCTTAGCATCCTTCGTCGACCTTGGACATTCTCTGCAGAAAATGATCTTATATATTGAAGCTAGGAAAAATTCACAAGTGGCTTAATATTGTTTTTTATACTTTTTTCCGATCACATTTGATAGTATACATGCACAGGGGCTTCTAAAACATGCCAACTAAGGTTAAGAACTGAAAATACATTAGAAGCACAAACTACATTCAACAGATAATATTTCCATATAGAAGGTAGAAACAACCCCAAGATTTGTCTTTGCCTTTTGTGCCATTTCAATCATATGGTTAATATGACTGGACAAAATAGTAGCCCAATTGAATAAACTGCTAGTAGTAACCACCATGTAGACTAATGGCACCCAGGCATCTATGAAACGCATAGAATATCTCTACATATAATCTATCTATCAAATCCATAAGATATTTGTATGGTTCTCGCAAGTTGATAATAGAGTAACTACCATCTTCCTTGTGAAAGAATATATTTTCTTCCTTCTGTTATCACCATAACAATTATACATGAAATACAAGTTTCAGATTTAGCGGGGGACTAAAGAAGTGTACAAATATGGCGCGATTTGGAGGATCGGGCTACATCTAGCGGAAAAGGGAAAATATAGCGAGAGCACAAAAGGAGGGGCCCAGTGGATCGTCAATCTCAAAACAGCCCAGATCGAGGGCCAGGACACATATCAGGCGATAAAGTAGCGTGGCGGACAAATTTTCGAGGGTGGGCCAGGGAAACTACCACAGTTTCAAAACGTGGACATGCGGCAACCCCTAAAGCATATCGAGGGAAAAAGCAAGTGAGCATAAAATTGTTCAACCATGCCCCAATGTCACTTGTTGAAAATCATTCTACATGCATCACTTCCACAGATCGCGTACAAAAGGGGAAGAGTTAATGGCTTGTCTCGTCACATCAGTACCGTAGCTCAAATACTTTATGTCATGCAGCGTCGGGTAAGCACAGCCAGAGAGACGATCCAAAGGCTCATTATTTGAAGCTGACAACCGAGTGTGATAGGTCGTAGTTCGGACAAGTAATATCATCATCATTCTATGATTAATACTCGATGACAATCGTCCTCCAAAATATAGATAAATTTATCCTGTTTTGAGCAATCGACATTCCATTCTGAATGAAGTAATTAACAAGATCAGGGAGGCAAGTCTGAGGTTTCTCTGGGAAATTGGAAAAATGGATAAAGCTAATCAAATGGCCCCCATTGAATCAATATTTTCAAATAATATGATGAATTCATCAATGAGTAAGAAAGAAAGGTCGATTGCATAGATATTAGCAAAAAAATTCCATATTGACCCTCCGACAGAGATAGAATCAGAAGTCAGACTAAATCTTGTCATGAGGGATTTAATCATCAATGGACACGTAGACGGGCGCGAAAGGCGAGCAGTGAAGAGGAAGTGAAGCAAGAGACAAGAAGCAGTGATCAGAGCTGAGGCGATTGAGAGCGTTGGGGAAAACCAATCGGTTTGGTTAAGTTATCTAAAATAAGATATTGCCAATGTGGAATAAGTTCCTATGTTGAATTGAGTACGTTTCAGAAAGTTTTTAACATGTGGAATTCAACGAAAAAACCTCAGATATGTCAGTCTTGTTTGTAACGCTCCTTATGAAGTAGGAGAGTTGTCGTTATACGTTACTCTTTATTGTAACCGATGTCTATCATTAAAATTATGGGGAAGTTTAATCGTTTTGAATCCCGCATGCAAATCCTTTATATATATATATATATCATCCCAGGAATAAAGAAGGCATGAAGGAAATGGGGGCCTGCCCTCGTTGCAGGTAGACTTTGTAAAATCATGGAGCTAAACTGGATATACGATGCAGAAGCAATTTTTGAGTTGTTTATGAAAAGATTCTAATTGGCTATGATATGATTTATGTCTTCTTTCATAGTGTGTGTTTCATGTGTCTTTAAAATTCCATTTACAATTTCTTCTTTTAAATTGAAGAGTTAAAAGTCTAGAATTCGTCTGATGATGCTCTAGACTTAGCAATTTAAATTCATGTGATTCTCTTCTCAACTAATTTAGAATTCATTTTAATATTCTCTGATGCAGTTATGTGTTTTCTGTTTTCTTCTTTCGCCATGCAAATTTCAATTTGAAAACTCATACTCATTACCTCACTTAGCCTTTCTCCTCTAGATAACTCTAATGACCTGCCACTGCTTTATTCATTTCTGACTCCATAGCCCAAATGTCACCCCCATTTCTTTAGCAACTTTATAATACCTCCCCCAAAACAAACCAAATATAGCCAATGATTTCCAAATAAATACCAAGTGACAAGAGAGAGCTCTCTCTGAGTTGAGCAGGCTAGTGCCTTAGCTCTAAAGTAGGTTGAAATAGTTACCTATGTCATTTGTTTATTAGCCAAAATAAATTTACAGAGTGCTAACATTTTGGCATCGCTGTCGGGGACAACATTGAAAAATTTTCCCTGGGAAAGAACAAAATCGTTGAGTTCTAAGGTTTGAGAGCAGCCGACATTTAGGCACATTTTGGCTGTATTCCTGCTCTGGCGACTCCACGCATCAAAAAATCAGTTTGAAGGTGATTCCACTGGTAGAAGAATCCAGAAATTTAAATTTTCAATGATGACTCCACTCTCAATGCAGAATCTAGCTTCCAAAACATTATTGGAGACTCCACTCAAGCTTCAAATGCAGTTCAGAGACTCAACTGGAAGATGAGATCCCTTAACAGAGGTATGAAAAAGAATTATGTAAGAAAACAAGTAATTAAAATTGGAATTTTTCCAAGGCATTTTATTGTTTGTTATAAGTTGCCTTTGGTCTTTTCCTAAACATGCTAGACAAATTTTTCTTTACCTGTTGCATGCAAATGATGATCATAAAAATCTTGAAATTATATATCCTCCCCTTAAAGTTATACATATATCTCCTTAGTTTGCCACTGATTTTGATAAAAATATCTCATCTAAACCATGTGATAACCATGACCAAGTTGATGAGCCCCATGAAGCCAAGGCTGATATTTCACCTATTGTACTTGATCCAAATTTCTCCAAGACCCAGCATAGATACATACCCTTGAAGATACCCCAAGTCCTCCATTATTTCCCTCCAAAGTACTATGAGTGCTTACCTGTGTTTGACAGGGAACCTGATGCCATCTCAGCTGAAAAACACATCCAAGGGTTTGATCATTTTATAGATTTGTTAATGATTTATCATGAGGATGTTTGTATGAGAGCCTTCTCTCAATCCTTAAAGGGTGATACCAAATATTGGTTTAAACATTTGCATCCAGAGACAATTAGCTCATGGGAGAAATTGAAAAATGTCTTTTCAAAGTTTTGGGGCAGGAATAAATATTTGGATCTACATCTTACAGAGTTCTATGCCTTAAAAAGTTAGAGAAATGAAACTATTTCTACATTCAACAGGAGGTTTTCCAGTATTTACTACAATTTTCCCAAAGAAATTAAACCCACTGAAACCGTTGCCATGCTCCATTATGCTACTACTCTTCATCTAGATTTGTCTTTTCTCCTAATGGAAAGAATACCTAAGTATTTACAGCAAATGTTCAATGATGCCCAGGAGATTCAACACAATGTCCAAGCATGTGAATATAGCCAAAATGAGGGGTTGGATATTCAAGAATATGAAAGTGAATATGAACAAGAAAGGGTTGATTGGAATCTTGAACATCGAATCAATAATATCATAGCTTCTCTTGAAGTTTTCAATGCTCATAATTTTGCAAAAGATTATATTCCACTTGTTGAAAGAGGAGGTGCTAGTTTAACTCCTGATCCATTCTGGGATAAGCAGAGGGCTGATTGTTTTATGTATTCATTTTTAAACAATCAAGAAGATGAAGCTGCAAGTCAGCCTATTGAAGAGCAGGTTGATGTTCCAAGTTTTTTCTTGTTAGATGATATTGCAAATGTTGTTGATTTTCCTATATATGATAAATATGATGATAATTGCGATGTTAACTTCCTAGAACAACTAGCTGGATCTTCTCTATCAGAAAACATTCATTTTCAATAGTATAATGAGAGAAATTAGCCTATATATCACAGTTACAAAGAAGAAAGTATTGAATCAGTTGAAGGGAATTCTTTGCCTTTATGATTTTTTGCATTTAAATTGTTGAAAGAAAATTCCGAGATCATCATTGAAGCAAATGAATGTAAGTTTATGCCAAACCACACTAATTCACTGGAACAAATTGACAAGATATTGTAGCAATATTCTCATGTGTTTGATGACCCTGTTACTTGTTATGTAGAAGATATTGTCAGTTCAAAATTGCAGCCATTGGTCGAAGATAAATCTGAAAATGAGTGTATTCATCAATCCAAAGGAATTGACGATAGTGAAGAAAATGAAGGAGGTTTTGAATCATGTGAAAGAACCTTGCCATTGTGTTTTTCTTCGTTAAAATTGTTGAAGCAAAATGTTTATAATGTTTCAAATCAGAAAGCCTCCAGGCATGATGTTGAATATGAAGAAAGTAGTGGACTTACAAATGAAAACTATCTTCCTTTGAATGGTTGAAAGAAAATCATGATATAACAGAAGAAACAGGGAAGTCCGACTGCATTCGCAATGGCATTGTTTTACATGAGGAAATTGTTATCAGTGAGGAATACCAACAACATTCGCATGCATTAAATGATCATGTAGCTCATTACTTGAAAGGATATTCCAATTCAGAGTTTCAACCTGTGTTTAACCACCAAATTGAAAAATAAGAAGAAGCTAATCAATAAATTGTTGTTAAAGGTTATTTTCCTTCTCCTGAAACTAATATAGATATTCAACAATTTTTCCAGCAAGACAAAGTGTTTCAAAGTTGTATTACTTCCCCTAAAAATGATGTGGTGGTCCAATTTCTAAGTGGCCTAGACATGGATGAGGATTCTGAAACTGCATCTATGGAGGCTCCAAGCAGCAAAAAAACAAATGACATAGAGTTTCAGGAAAGCAACAAAAGACATAGAGTTTCAGGAAAGCAACAAAACAGCGTATGTCATTTCTCAATCAGAAATACAGAAAGATAATGAAAAGGATGATGCACATGATATGGCTGTCATATTTGAAGATGTTCGAGAATGTATGAATTTTTTTGTTGATATGTATGGAAGAGTAGACAGACCTATTATTGTCATTTCATTCGAAAATATTTCCAATATTGAAGAAATGAATCAAGAGCAAAAAACACTTGTGAAGGAAGCTTGTTTTTCTATCTTAGCTCCTAAAAAGGAAACATTCTTTCATGTGTTTCAGGATCCCATGGCATGTTATATGGAAAAATTTTATAATCAAGATCTACAGAGGATAGTGGGTTGCAAGCTTAAGGATAAAGTGATTGACGAATCAATGTCTATATTAAATATGGGTCTCTTTACACCAGACGATGTTCTTCAACCATGGTTGTCTTATGTCTCAAGAGACTATTACTACCATACTTCTCAGCGAATATGTCAGTTTCTCGATGGCAATCAACTAGTTAAATCACCTGAAAACAAAAATGTAGTGGAAGGAGTGAAACATGATAGTTGTTTTGTGCATATTTTAGAAGATCCATTTGTAGTTTTGTTGGAAAAAGTAAACAGTCCAAACGTTTTTTGTTTTTTGAGGTTTGGATTTATGAATGAAATTTTGAATGAATTATCAGCAAAAATGATTCGGAACAAGCAAGTGCAAAGAAAACAAACAAGGGATAAAATGTTGTCATGGTTGCATTGGCATTATGATTTCACTTGATTGAAAGTTCCTTCCAGTAGTTAAGGTAGGTAGGAGTGTGCAAATAAGTTTTTTGGTCAAGCATTTTTTGGATTTCCAGTAGTATGTACAGTTAGATTCTAGCGGTATTTTTTGTTCAGTATCCAGTTGAAAGTAGTGTGAAAAGTTTGGTTTTAAAATTGGCACTCAGTCTCCAAGACAGAACAGGTTACACACACATGTTTTGGGAGCAACCCAATGGATCAGGCATCGGGTCTACGATTCTTTTCTGCCTCGTAAGGAGGATAGCATCCCCAGTTGGAGCCTATGTTATCACCATAAAAATTATACCTGAAATACAAGTTTCATATTTAGTGGGGGACTAAAGCAGTGTAGAGATATGGCACGATTTGGAGGATCAGGCTACATCTAGCGGAAAAGGGAAAATATATCGGGAGCACGAAAGGAGGGGCCCGATGGACCATTGATCTCGAAACATCCCAGATCGAGGGCCAGGACACATATCGGGCGATAAAGTAGTGCGGAGGATAAATTTTCAAGGGCGGGCCAGGGAAACTACCATGGTTTCAAAACATGGACATGCGACAACCTCTAAATCATATCAGGGGGGAAAGTGGGAGAACGCAAAACCGCTCAACCATGCCCTGATGTCACATGTTGAAAAATCATTCGATATGCGTCACTTCCACAAATCATGTACGAAAGGCGAAGAGTTAACAGGTTGTCCCGTCACATTAGTATCGTTGCTCAAATACTTTATGTCGTGCAGCATCGGGTAAGAGACACCAGAGATAGGATCCAAAGGCTCATCATTTGAAGCTGACAACCAAGTGTGATAGGTCGTAGTTCAAACAAGTACTATCGTCAGCAGTCTATGATTAATACTTGATGACAATCGTCCTCCAAAATATAGATAAATTTATCCTGTTTTGAGAAATCAACATTCCATTATGAATGAAGTAATTAACAAGATCAGGGAGGCAAGTCTGAGGTTTTTCTGTGAAATTGGGAAAATGGATAAAGTTAATCAAATAACCCCCAGCGAATCAGGATTTTCAACTAATATGACAAATTCATCAATGAGTAAGAAAGAAAGTTTGATTGCACGGATATTAGAAACAAAAATTCATATTGACCCTGTGACAGAGCCAGAATCAGAAGTCAAACTAAATCCTATCATGATGGATTTAATCATCAATGAACACATGGATGGGCATGAAAGGAGGGCAGTGAAGAGGAAGCAGAGCAAGAGTTAGGAAGCAGTGATCAGAGCTAAGGCGGTTGAGAGCGTCGAGGAAAACCAACTGGTTTGGTTAAGTTCTCTAAAAGAAGATATTGCCAATCTGGAATAAGTTCCCAAGATGAATTGAGTACGTTTCAGAAAGTTTTGAACATGTGGAATTCAACGAAAAAACCTCGGATCTGTCAGTCATGTTTGTAACGCTCCTTATGAAGTAGGAGAACTATCATTATACGTTACTCTTTATTGTAACCGATGTCTATCATTAAAATTGTGGGGAAGTTTAATCGTTTTAAATCCTACATGCAAATCCTTTATATATATCATCCCAGGAATAAAGAAGGCATGAAGGAAAACGGGGTCTGCCCTCGTTGCAGGTAGACTTTGTAAAATCATGGAGCTAAACTGAATATACGATGCAGAAGCAATTTTTCAACTGTTTATGAAAAGATTATAATCGGCTGTAATATGAGTAATGTCTTCTTTCATAGTGTTTGTTTCCTGTGTCTTTAAAATTCCATTTACAATTTATTCTTTTAAATTGGAGAGTTAAAAGTCTGGAATTCGTCTCATGATGCTCTAGACTTAGAAATTTAAATTCAAGTGATTCTCTTCTCAACTAATTCAGAATTCATTTTAATATTCTCTGATGCAATTATGTGTTTTCCTTTTTCTTCTTTCGCCATGCAAATTTCAATTTGAAAACTTTGACTCATTGCCTCACTTAGCCTTTCTCCTCTAGATAGTTCTAATGACCTGCCACTGCTTTATTTATTTCTGACTCCATAGCCCAAATGTCACCCCCATTTCTTCAGCAACTTTATAATACCCCTGCCCCCAAAACAAACCAAATCTAGCCAATGATTTCCAAAGAAATACCAAGTGACAAGAGAGATCTCTCTCTGAGTTGAGCAGGCTAGTGCATCAGCTCTAAAGTAGGTTGAAACAGTTACCTCTATTGTTTTTTTATCAGCCAAAACAAATTTACAGAGTGCTAACACCTTCTACCAACTTTCTAGAATTTTCTCTACATCATGTTTGTCATAGAATTCATCCACGAAGGAATTAATTAAATAAACTTCAAGCTTTGGAAATTTATAGTACTTTTCCAAATTATTTGCTAGATAAAATCCCACACATTTTCCTTTCTCATCCATAATCATTCTCTTATTCAAATCTATATGATCAATGATCCATTCAATAGCTTCTAAACAAGACATAACTAGTTCCCTTACTACCATAGAATGTAAGTTGGATTTTATGATCTTGGTCAAAGCCTTTTCATAAGTTTTCCTTATGTCAAGGTCACTATGAGGAATCACATCAGGATAATACTCTAAACGGAACTTCTAATATAGTGCATTTATTCCTTGAAAGGGTTTTTCATTCCTATGTTGGCTTCAGTATCTTTGTATATAGGTCATGGCTAATTCTCTTTGGGTGTATGTATTTGGATCACAGGAACATGCTCCTCTAATGAAATTTCAATTTCTATGGGTTTCTTCTAAGAGGCCTCCCCCATTTCTTTGGATTTTTCTTTAGGTGACTTATAAGGATATCCAACAGGGGTTCTTCTCAACGATGTATCCCCTAAATAGAGGACAACATACAAACAAAGTAACAAGTAACCTCATTTCCACACATAGCAGTAATTCGTACAAAGCTATTATTTTGCAACGGTATCATGTTAAATTATACAACTAAAACTAATTTGAGACCATTTATACTAAATTTAAGACAAATACTAATTATAATCAAATCTGAGAAGAATTGAGGATTAATAACTATGCAACCAAACTATAATGTTCAATGGATCTTCGAGTGCAAGTTTACCATAGCAAAGCACATACATTCATGTTCAAATATTTTGTTGTTATAGAGATATATGTGATGAAGAATGATCGAAAAATATGAAATTGAAATCACAGACGTGAACACACATTATCAACTTCAACTCGAAATCTAATTCACCACATGAAAAGATACCACAATGAAGTAAACTCTCAACAGACTCACTCAAACTAGGAATGGCATTGCTAGTTGATAGACTGAGCTCTCAAGGTGGAAATTTCTATAGATAGCACTTGATTCTCACTAACATTGTTCTAATTCACACTAATAATAGTTCAACCAATGAACCAGTTTCAAAATTTATAATCTAATCACCAAATCTGGTGTAATGATTACTAAATATGGACTAAACCTGATTGGATCCTTCAAATCTTCCATTTTAAATGTTGATTGGGAAATTGATGGTTGTTAGATTTTCTTTTCGCAGTCATTGATCACTTTCCTCTTTTCAAATTTTTACATGGAAGTGATCACAAAGTGATTTTTGGGGAGTGATAGTACAAAACCTTGAGCTTCGTGCAAAACAGGATCACCAATTGGGCCTTCATATGGTGGCAAACAAAAGTCAAAAAAACATGGTGAAAATCTTATCGACACGAAAATAAACTTTATCATCGCTACCCCTTTTAACTTTTATGTTTGGCAAAGTTTAAAGTGCTTGCTAGCAGTTGCATATCGATAGAGCAATTTTCCCTTGAGTTATTATATGCACCAATAGCTTCACTTATCTTTCTCATTGGCACTCTAGTTTCACTTTCTCATTGATCCTTAGATTTTATTTTACATTGGTGCACAAAATTACTTTGATATAGTTGCTAGCACTTATCTTACTTATTGACGCCTACATTGCACTTTACTATTTTCTCATAACTTGGCTTCATATCAACAATTAAAAATAACTTTAATATAGTGGTGAAAGTGATTCAAACTCTCCAATATAAACCATTTCAATTAAATATAAGGTTTAGGGACTTGGAAAAAGAAAATTATCAAGGCTTAAATATGCTTTCTAAACTATACAATATGCACGAAATCATTCAAATTGAAAATGCAAAAATTTATTTGCAAAATCAAAAAAAAAGTGGTACCAAAAATTTTAAAATTTTAGGATGTGTTGTGTGCTCAACAAGTGGTTGAAATGTTATGATAATCAGCCACATTTCTATGCCCACGTTATGTATTAGCACCACCAACCCCACCACTTTTAGAAAAATAGGATCATGGAGAAATAAAATAAAACAAATGCGGAAATAAAACACAGAAGATACACAATACAATAGAGACATGGATATACATGGTTCACCGAGTGTGGGCTACATCCACCAAAGAAATTTCTAGATCCTTCATTTTTATTATCCAGCAAAATGAAGGGATACAACCTATAGCACACATGTTGTAACTTCCTCTTCTTTCTCTCACATTCTCCTCTCTTAGAATACAACATTCACACGCATACCTAGCCGCAGTAAAATTCCTTCATGAAAAGAGAGTTTCCTTCTTGGGAAAAAACCCTAACATAAATTCTATTGTCAGATCTACAACCTTATAATAAATGGTCCATATTGACTATGAAATTAAAATATTTTACAAGGAAATTTTACCCAAAATTTCACTTCGGGGGTGTTGCCCCCAAATCCCCCTTCGGGGGGGCTCCATTAATTTTCTCTGCACCCCCTACCCCACCCCCTGAAGATAATAGTGGGGTGGAAATCCCCCCCACACCCCCTTGTCAAGAAATGGGATCCAAGCACGGATGAAACAAACCTCTGAATCAGGAAGATAATCAAGCTCCACAACCAACAATCTCCCACGTGGAGACTGATCACAACAACTCCATTGTTGTTGCACCTGCTGGACTATGATCCACCTTGGGCTTGGAAAATTTATCATCTTCACCTTCAAGCTTGAAGGCCAACTAAAATTGAGCAGGAACTCAGTTTCTCCCTAGTTACTACCTTTGTTAACATGTATGCATGATTATAGCTAGTATGTATATTTTCCAACTTCAAATGTCCATCTTCCAAGATGGATCGTATGAAATGGTACCTAATATATATATATATGCTTAGTATTAAAATGAAAGGTTGAGTTCTTTGCAAGATGAATGGAAATCTCGTTGTCACAGTACAACTTGTTATTCTTCTACTTCTTTCCCAATTCCTTCATAAACCTATGTAACCAAATCATCTCTTTACTATCCTCTATAGAAACAACATACTTTGCTTTCATTGTTGAAAGTGAAACAACCTTTTGTAGTTTTGAAATCCAACTCACTATTGTTCCACCTCAGTAAAAACATACCCTGTGGTGCTCCTCCTACTATCTTTATCACCTACAATATTTGAATCAACACATCCCTGTAGAATAGTGTCTGAACCTTCAAAACACAATGCATGAGTATTAGTACCTCTCAAATACCTGAGAATCCACTTTACTACCTCCCAATGTTATTTACTTATTGTTCATATACCTTCTCACAACTCCCACTGCATGTGCAATATCTGGTCTTGTACACACCATAGCATACATCAAGTTTCCAATTGTTGATGAATAAGGGACCCTGGACATGTATTCTATATGTTGTTGTGCCTTGGGACACTTGGGAAACATTTCCTTGGTTAATTTTAAATGGTCGGACAAAGGTGTACTAATTGGTTTTGCATTCTGCATTCTAAACCTCTCCAACACCTTCTCTATGTACTCACCCTAAGACAATGTCAATTTGTGATTTTTCCTGTCTCTTGTCATTCACATACCAAGGATTGTATTTGCAACACCCAAATCATTCATCGCAAATGAATTAGATAATTTTCATTTGAGCACATTTATATCTTGCATGTTAGACCCTGCAATAAGCATGTCATCTACATACAATAGCAAGATAATATAGCTTCCATTTTCTAACCTTTTAAAATAAACACAGTGATCGGAATGACATCTACTATAACCTTGTTCTGTGATAAACCTGTCAAACTTAAAATACCACTACCTTGTAGTTTTCTTTAGGCCATACAAGCTCTTATTCAACCTGCATACCAAATTCTCCTTTCCTTTGACCTCATACCCCTATGGTTATTGCATATAAATATCTTCCTCCAAATCCCCATGGAGAAAAATTGTTTTTACATCTAATTGTTCAAGATGAAAATCTTCTACTACCACAAGACTTAAAATAGTCCTAATTAAGTCATTTTAACAACAAGATAAAATATTTCATCAAAATATATACCTTTCTTTGTGAAAACCCATTTACAACAAGTCTAGCCTTGTACCGCTTTCTGCCTCCATCTTCTTCTATTAACCTATAAATCCATTTAATCTGCAATGTTTTTTTTCCTGCAGGAAACTGAACCAAGTCCCAAGTCTAGTTATTTACAAAGGAATCCATTTCCTCTTTCATGCCTTGCTCCCACTTATTTTTAGTGTCCACCTATATTGCCTCTTCATAACTTTATGCTTCACTAGAATCAGTCAACAATAAATAATACAATGAAGGAGAGCATCGTTCAAGGAGTCTACTTAACCTGGTAGGTATTCTAACAACATTTGCAGGAGTTTGAGGTACCTTGTTCTCCTGTTGTTGTACCTTTTTATTTTCTGGTACCTTTGGAATTTATTTTTCAGTGATCTCATCAAGCACTGTGTATTCTGGTTTTTCATTTTCATGTTTCTTTCCCTGCAATTGATCTTTGTACATGACCTTCTCATTGAATATGATATCTCTACTCCTAATGATTTTGTAATTTTCATAATCCCATAAGCGATAACCAAAATCATTAACACCATATCCAATAAAGGTACACTTCTTGGATTTTTCCTCAAGATTTGTTCTATTTTCTTTATCAATATAGACAAATGCTTCACAACTAAAAGTCTTGATAAATGAATAGTTTACCTTTTTTTTTCCATGCCTCCTCTAGAATTCCATCATCCAAAGAGCTTGAAGGTCCTTTGTTTATTAAGTAAACAGTAGTATCTACAGCGTCTACCCAGAACTGTAAGGGCAACCTAGCATGCAATCTCATACTCCTAGCGTGCTCCATGATTGTCTTGTTCATCCTTTCTGACACACCATTTTCTTGTTGTGTTCCTCAAACTATCTTCTCTCTACGAATCCCATAGTATGAACAATAATCATCAAAATCCTTTCTGCAATATTCACCTTTATTTTCTGATCTGAGACACTTCAACATTTTTCCTTTCTCATTATCAACCAAAGCTTTCCATTTCTTAAAAGTGTCAAAAAAATCATATTTTTGTCGAATGAAATAAACCAAAGTTTCTCTAGTTACATCATCAATAAAAGTAACATAATAATGAGAGCCACCAAGAGATGATACCTGAGTTGGTCCCCATACATATGTATGCACAAGTTCTAACCTTTCACTTGCATTTTCCTTTCTGACTCTAATAAATCTAACTCTCTTATGTTTTCCATAAACACAGTGCTCACAGAAATCCAAATCAATTTGTTTAAGATATGGAAACAAATTTATTTTGTGAAGTATATGCATCCCCTTATCACTCATGTATCCAAGACTATGATGCCATAGCATTGCATCCACTCCTATAGAAGCTAAATATATAGAAGAGTTAGTATTACCAATACATAAATACAATGTACCTACCTTCTCTCCTTTTTCTATCACCAGTGATTCTTTGGTTACCTTCCATGCCTTATCTGTAAGTGTAAATATACAACCTTCACTTTCCAATTTCTCTATTGAAATTAGATTTTTTCTTAGATCTGGAACATGTCCTACCTCTTTCAACAACCATTGGTTTCTATTCTTTTGCTTTATTTGTACCTTGCCCATTCCAACAATTTTGCATGGTGCATCATCACCCAAATGAACCTGTCCAAAATCACCTTGAACATAATATTGAAAATGTTTCCTATGGGGTGTGGCATGAAATGAAGCCCTTGAATCTACTACACAAGACTTGGAAATATTATCTACAAAAAGAATCAAAGCATCTTATAACACATCACCTGTTACATTTGCCTCCTGATTTTTCTCCTGATGTCTACCTCTTTGTTTCTTTGGAGCTCTGCGGTCTTTATTCAGATGTCATTTTTTCCCACAATTCCGACACTCTATCTTTCCTAGTCTAGATTTGGATCTGCTCTTCCTAGAATTCTCACAGTTTCTTGAGCCCTTTCCGCTATCCTTTTGTCTCCCCCTGTTCTCCACGGTCAACGCATTAATTGATGTCTTACCTGTGCTTTTTCGTTGCATTTCCTCGCTAAGGATAACGCTAACAACATCATCAAATTTCGGAGTGTTTGAACCAGAGACAAAGTTACTTACATCCATGACCAAGTTGTTCCAACTTTCTGGCAATGATCACAAGATTAGAAGATCCCTAACCTCATCATCAAAGTCCACTTTTACAGAACTTAGTTGATTAGTAACCATATTAAATTCATTTAAATGATTGGCAACAGACCCACCTTATGACATCTTCATATTAAATAATCGCTTCATTAAAAAACCTTATTGGACATTGAGGGTTTTTCATACAGTTTATCCAATGCGTCCATCGGATCCTTCATTGTCTTTTCTTTTGAAATATTGAAAACCATCGACGTTGTCAGGCTCAATTGTATCTTTCTCAGTGCCTTTCTATCAAGAATCTCCCATTTTGCATCCGTCATACTTGCCTTTTTTTTTTCTTTTTCACCCAATAGTATGTAAAGATCCTTCTAACATAAATAATCTTCCATATGCATCTTCCATAACTAGTAGTTTTGTTCATTAAATTTCTCGACCCTAAACTTTCCATCTTCTACTATTTCTCCACTTGAACCTGGAACCCTCTTTTCCTGCAAGTTACCTTTCTCTCTGATACCAGTTGTTATAAAAACAAGATCATTGAGCAATAAAATAAAATAAATGCTGAAATAAAACAAAGAAGATACACAATACAATAGAGACATAGATATATGTGGTTCACCCAATGTGGGATATATCCACCGGATAAATTTCTAGGTCCTTCCTTTTTATTATCCAGCAAAATGAAGGGATACAACCTACATCACACTCGTTGTAACTTCCTCTTATTTCTCTCACAATCTCCTCTCTCAAAATACAATATTCATACACATACCCAGCCGCAATACAATTCCCTCATGAAAAGAGGGTTTCCTTCTAGGGAAAAAAACACTAACATAAATTCTACCATCAAATATGCGACCTCGTAATGAACGGTCCAGATTAACTACGAAATTACAATATTTTACAAGGAATTTTTTCTCAAAATTTCACTTCAGGGGTGCTTCCCTTGAATTCCCCGTCGGGGGGGGCTCCATTAATTGTCGTCGCCCCCCTGGACCCCCCGACGACAATAGTGGGGGGGA
>ML791080.1:374741-390374 GCA_009831015.1 Picea engelmannii | reverse complement strand
TTGAAGAGATCACTTCAGAAAAGGAATTGGTGAACATAGTACTCAATGGTCTTCCCAAGACATGGGATGCATTTGTCGCAAGCATGAACACAAGGAAGGAGTACCCGACATTTGAAGAACTTTGGACTTGTTGTGCTCAAGAATAATCAAGGATCAATGCAAAAGAGAAACCTCAAAAGAAGTACGATGATCAAGCCTTCACAGCAAGATCCAAGAACTTCAGAGACAAAGGAAAGTTCAATTCAAGAAGGAAGCCAAAACAAAGAAAAGACATTTCAGAAATACAGTGCTTCAACTGTCAAAAGTACGATCACTACAGGAACCAGTGTCCCAAGCTAAATAAAAGGAAGGAGAAACACGAAGCATCGATTGCTGAAGAAAAAGAACCTGCAAAAAAAGACTAAGCAGGATGGAAGAGACTTCTTCTACTAAAAGGTAACAACACTCTTATTTTTCTTGTACATATCTTGCTTGCATCATCTCTGTACATATCCTATATATCTGTCTCTTGGAAGATAATGTGTTCCAAGAAGAACTATACCTATGAAAGAACAAACAAGATGAAAAGAGTTATCATTAGACATTACACATGAAAGAATGAAATATATCATGTGAAAGCTATTACAAGATAAACCGAAATCAGAATCAATCTTGAAGAGACTTAGAAGTCAGACATCAAGAGAAATTGGAGAAAGAATTATGACAACAACTAAGATGGAAGCATGGACTCTGTTAGATAGAGAGAGACAATTATATATTGCAGAAGACAATAAGAATATAGATGGAAGTATGGACTCTATCAGACGAAGGGAGCCGATTATACGCACTCTTACATGAAGCAAGGATTAGGAGGGAGCTAATCATATGATCCATTGAAGATGATGAAATGTATATATCCATGGTAGCAGTCATGAAAGACAGTACGTGTTCAGCTCAACCATAGAAGAAAACCTATTCAAAGAGAAGCCTTAAAGAATTCCTAGTTGTCCATCCAGATCCGTGATCCTATGATGAAAGGTAGAAGTGGAATCTCTAGGGCATGGAATCTATCAGAAACTCCATGGACCCAAAAGTAAAAGAAAAACATGAAGAGGAACATAAGGATTCCAATAAATAAAGAAGAACCAGAACAACCAGTCATTCTATCAAGAATCACAAGATTACCAGCCTGATATGAACTCACTAAAATCAATCAAGCAGAAGAACTGAAAATCGTGATGAAGAACAGTGTACGGAAGACTTATGAATGAAATCATTGCGAGATCCAGAACCAGAGGTTCTCTCAGATGGAGGGAGGAGACTATGATGATTGATTGTTCTGGTACACCATATTTATCTCTATATACGTCATTATATTATCCGCAACATCCATGAGTTGGAATTCTACATCAGATAAATGCAAAGAATGTTCTCCAGAAGAAATTGAGTAAAGAGCACATGCAGAGAAATCTCAAGACTTTGAGACATACCAAAAAGAGACTCATGTATACAGATAAGAAGAAGACAACTTGGTGGAGAACCTCCAGTGCACAGCAGAAGCGTGGTGAATATTTCCTATAACATCAAGATGACTACTCAAAAGATCAGATCTCATGATGACAGAAGAAGTACCACATGATTATGTTCCAGTTCTCCAACTATGATATACTCTATTGTTCAGATCTACATGAATCTTTCACAGTGTTCCAGAATACAGTGCAAGCATTACATTATCCATGCTGAAGTCCAGAAAGGAGAAAGTGATTATCAAATACATATCTCCACAGATGAGCAGATAAGCATACATTTTGGTAAAGCCTCTATTCAAGATAAAAGAACTTGCATACTCAAGCTAGAGCTCGTGGAAACAACTCTCTTAGCTAGAAGGGAAGACTCTCCAAACTAAAAGAAGGAACGCAAACAGTTATTTTTGTGATTTAAATAACTCTCCAGTTAGGAGGGAGCATTTATCTTTATAATTGAAAAACAGTCCAGATTGGACAAATGCTTTCCTGTTCGGAAAGTGGATTGAGATTTATGACGGACAGTGACTTCCCATTGTAGTTAACATGGGAGGCAGACTGATTGTTGATGTATCATAGACAGCAACTTCCCTTTATGGGGAGTGGTCTAGGACGTCATTTTTCTTGGTAGTCAATCTAAGTAGTGGTCAAGTAGAATGGTTCGCCTCGCCGGGCATTCATTCTTTCGAAGTTCACAGTTGTGAGAAGTTTCGAAGAATCGTTCGTTTTGGAGGTTGATGCGGGACAGACATTCCTCGATGGTTATACATTCTCTCCAGGTTACACTTTAGTGTCGAAGGAATGGCCCAGGCTGGGGAATGGTCCGGATAGTTATTCCTGGAGGGCAGACTCATTCTCTCCAGGTTACAATTTGTTTAGTGTCGGAAAAATGGCCCAAGGTGGGGAGTAGTCCAGGCTCAGCAATCAGGGACAGTTATTCCTCGAGGGCAGACTCATTCTCTCCAGGTTACACTTTGTTTAGTGTTGGAAGAATGGCCTAGGGTGGGGAATAGTCCAAGACAGTCATTCCTTAGGGAAGACTCATTCCCTCCAGGTTACACTTTGTTTAGTGTCGGAGGAATGGCCCAGGGTAAGGAATGGTCCAAACATTTCTCGAGGGCAGACTCATTCTTTCCAGGTTACACTTTGTTTAGTGTCAGAAGAATGGCCCAGGGTGGGAAATGGTCCAAGTTCAGAAATCAGAAACAATCATTCTTCCTTGGTTGAGAAGAATGGGGCAGATAGCCCATTATTGATATTCTATGTTGAGGGCAGACATTCTTTCAGACCTCACAGATGTGAGTGAAATATTGGCCCAGATGATTATTATTGATGTTCTATATTGAGGGCAAACATTCTTTCATACCTCACAGACGTGAGTGAAAGATTGGCCCAGATGATTATTGTTGATATTCTATACTGAGGGTAGACACTTTTTCAGATCTCACAGACGTGAGTGAAAGATTGGCCCAGATGATTCAATTTTTATCATAACATTGTTTCTATGCAGATGAAGACTACTGTGGTGGCAGACATTCTTTTAGATCTCACAGACGTGAGTGAAAGATTGGCCCAGATGATACAGTTTTTATCATAACATTGTTTCTATGCAGGATGCTTTCATATGTTTGTTATGAAGACTATATGACAGTAGATGAGGACTATTGTGGTGAATATGTTTCACTGTTCGCAACCATACGTTGTTGATCAAGTACTTGTGTGTTACTTGATTTGGTAGTTAACCACTGGATTGTAGTTATGTACTACTATGAATAGACACAGGTGTGTTCTATCCTTGTTCTAATTGCCTTGAAGACTATCAGCAGTTTATTGGAGACAATGATCATTCAGATGAAGGATGAACATAGATTTTTCAGACGGAAAACAGTTCAGAGATTTTACTCCTCTTGTATCACTCTATGGTGAGAGTGACTTATCTAGCATCATATATAACTACTCAGATGAAGTATGGTTTTGAGAGATGATGCAGTTGATGATGATGGTGATTCTCATGATCTAGTCATGAAATAGTCTAGATGACTATATTGATGCTACCGGGTAAATGGTATATTTTGTGCTCAAGTCCATTACCTGTAAATACCTCTCTAGCTAGGAGGGAGTGATAATATTATGGTAGTTGTGGGAGGTATTTACCCCCACGTGTGAACCTGACGAGAATAGAAGACTCTGGGAAGCAAGAGAAACCTTAATGAGTTGGCTAATAACCCTAGAAGCCTTGTCGGCTCAAGAAGATAATTTATATTAGGCTATTAGCCTCCAAGAGAAGAAGTCGGACAGAATTAATAATAATATACTGAACAGACACATACCCAGAAGGAGAAGTCAGCCCCAACAAACTGGAAGGATTACTATAAATACAGGGCGCTAGTTCTCATTTGACAGCATCTCAAAATTGCAGTTTCCCAGTTGGTGCACACTGCAGTTGCAGTCTGGTGCACAGGTTTGGAGGAGAGTTGCAGGTGCATCTGCAGCAACAACTAGTTCCAGTATTGGCTTGGATATCTCTTGGCTAGGGTTTGGAACATCTGATCATCTTTTTGTGATGCGCTATCCTTACGGATTGATGCGCTAATCTTTGTTTGTCCATCTAGCCTAGGGTTTGCTTATGGAGGAATTCTCAGTCAAGGTTAAGGTGCTCGGAGGGAGGGTTCGACCTATGGTTGGGTGATGAAGGTATCATCAATGGTAAAACAAGCACACCATCTTCTATATTCTAACAAGGAATAATGCAAGAAGTGTGTATGAGACAGACTTATTCTAAGTCCATAAGCTCCAAATAGATAATGCTTTCAGAAGCATAAGCGAGACTCAAAGGAGTTGAGTTCACAGGAGGAAGTTCAAAGGCCGAAACCTTTCAAACATTGACAAAATATTCTAAGTCGAAGAAATTCCAAAACTCAAGAGGAGGAGCAACAGTGACCGTCTGATCGGTTGTGGAGAAGAAGTTGGACCATTATATCTACGTCTAGGCAAAGGAGGAACGAGCGTAGGGGAACCAAATCTAAGTCGTCAGATCTAAGCGCGTGGACCAACAACCGTTGGATACAGAGAAATGTGCATGAATTTTAACCTTTTGGAGTCGCACAAGAGAGAGGGCTTTGCGAAGTTATGAAGTCCCGACATCATCGGAACCGTCCATTGGAAGGGGAGTGTGGCGAGTGATCAGCGTTTCGTTGACTCACACATCAAAGAATTCAAAGCGTAGAATCACAAGAACTTGCAAATTCCAAGTTCGCGACATGAGAGTGGTCGTTAGATCCAGAGGTGCGTGAGCCGTCGAAATTGAGCGCTCCAAAATATCAAAATTTCGAGAGTCAGGAATGTGGAGGAAGTATTAACTTGGAAGTCACAAGTCACGAAATCTCAATTCGCAAAGGAGAACTTGGACAGTTGGATCCAGATAGGATACGTGTCAACGGGTTGGGAGATCCAGAAAGAGGCGAAGGTTGAAGATTTGAAACAGCTGAAAAGCAGAGAGTCATCGATTTGCGAGGGGACACTTGTCACCATATCGCGAGCTCCAGAGAAGGTTACGCTGGAGTTTCATTTTTGATAATTGAAATAGCTAAAAATTGAAGCGTCGAAGATTCGAAGCGTCGAGGAGCCATAGAACCGAAGCATCGGGGAGTCAAAGAGTCGAAGCGCCAAAGGCCAGAGAGATTTTGGACTCCTCAAAGTCCCAAAGTTTTGAAACGAACGGAATCATCTATCATCAGAGGTGACAGGTGGTACTAGATCTGGGGTGTTCGTGGAACCAGACATCGAGAGATTTGCGAGGAGCAGAGGATAAAACTAGCGAAAGGTGAAATCACGAAATCATTTTGGATCGTTGGATCTGGGGTGACAGGTGGAAGATATCCACACACATCAGAGGATCGGGAACCGGAAAAATGAAGGTGAAGACAAGAGAAAATACCCAGGGAGCTGGGAGCCGAAATTATCCTAGCCATCCACCGAGAGGGATATGTGGCGAGAGATCATCATTTTTTTGACTCACTAATGGAGAAGGTCAAAGGGAAGACTTTGAGATGTCATGAGGTTCAAACTTGCGATATGATCTGAGTCATCAGATCACAAGAGAGTCGTGATCATTGATCTGGGCGAGGCGACTTCGAAAGTTCGGGGATTGGGATTTTGAAGGACAGGCGTTGGGTTGTGTTTCAAATTCGTGAAACGCGAGGTCCTAAGGTGCTCGTAGGATTATCCCCAGGTCATAGGAAAGGGCCACATGAATAGGAGGTTAAGGGAGGAGCTAGCGGAGGCTAAGCACTTAACCCGGATATCGAGATTTCGAGAAACAGAGAGTTGGATTCGACTCGCGTTCATTTCTCTGACACGCGAAGTCACGACACAATTGTAATTGTCGATCGAGGAGAAAGCAGGACCGTCAGATTTAGTCTCCAGGAGGATTAGGAAATCGAGAGATCGAGACTCAAGAGATTTGGGTGGCTTGTATGTAGAACACCCAAGGTCTCGAAATGCAAAACGCCTTTTGTGTAGGCGTGCTATCACAGCCCGTGGTCATGTGGAGGTGAGGCTCACGCTTGGTGAAGAATACTAGCTTTTTCACTTGTTGTCCTAGCATTGAAATCCCACACTATAAGGACTTCATTTAGTTGAGAGTACGCTGAAATATCATTTTTTAAGGCTGCAAAGGGGTCTTTATGGTCAAGCCCCCTACTTTTGTAAGTTTTTGAAACTTGTGGGGCAAAATAACATGTTGCAATTATGATGGTGTTACCCTTTTCTGATATTTTAAACCAAATGAATTGTTTATTTGAGTCTTCTCTTTCTAATTGAATGAGATGGCCTTATTTTTTTCCTCACTAAGACCATGATACCCTTGTGTCCTTTACCATTCTCATTTTCCCTATTCCACACTGCCATCTTCACATACCCTTCAAACAGTGGTGTCTTGCACCCTTCATGCTCATGTGTTTCCAATAGACAAATTATGTCTCTATCTTCCACGATAGGTCCTACCCCAGGTCCCCGCCTCCAAGGATAACCTCTGCAGTTCCAACAAACTAATCTTAAGGAAACCTGGGCATAATCTGATTGTTATTTGTTTTGGCCTACAAGACTCAAAGTTGAGTCTTCCCCCCTATCTATCCACATTGGCCTTGTTGCAAAGTTTCCTGCTAGTTATTTTGTTGTCACTTCTTGGTTACCGCCTTGATGTCCTGTTTTTGAATGAGGACCGAAAAAGGCAATCATAGCTTTTCCTTTGAATAGCCATGCCCTTTTTCCCTCATCCCTTGTTGTCCTAACCTTTGACATATCTTCCCTTCTTTCCTCTTGTTGTCTAATAGTTAAACCTTTGTCTAGAAAAAAGAGAGAGCCCCTCAGGAATTGCTTCTTGCCTAGGAGAACTTGTTTTTCATGTCTTCTTGACATGATGACTTTTATGGGCCTAGCTCTCTCATCACTAGGTTTACCCACCCTCCATGCTTGGCAAATTCTCGCTTGCCAAAGCAAGTTGTCCTTCAAAAATTCACTTGCAAGATTGAGAGTACATTCCTTTTTTCAATACTCTGACGCATTTGATAATTATGTTTATTTCTCTTACTTGTATTTCTTTGATTTCTCTATCTTGTATGCCATCCCCCTGCCTGTTTGTTTCTTTTTCCATACTAGCAGAATTATGAAGAATTTGTGTCCAAGTTTTGGAATGTTTGGTAAGATATACTTTCTCTTTATCCCTTTCTTTTGTTCCATGGGTGTCTTCTTGTTCAATTGTTTTCTCTTCACCTTTGGATGTTTTAGAATTCATCCCCTCTCTAATTTCCACCGCAGAATCTTCCCTGATTTTCCCGACATATTTCATGCCTTTCCATTCAGCCTTTGATGACAGAAGGGATTCTTGCAACAAAGTCACTTGACCTTTTAAAACTTTATTGTTTTCTGCTAAGCCCGGATTTTCTACTGTCAATAGCTGGATTTTATGGTCTCTCTCATGCTCTTTGACTTCCAAAACCTCCAATATCCTCTTGGAATTTAGTATCTCTTGCACATACAAGTCAGGTGACCAGGTAAGAGGTCCGGATGTGGGACTATACAATGCATAATCATTGTTTTCTTTAGTCCTATTGTTGCTACCCCCTTGCAAAAGAGGCTTGTTTGACAGTTTATTACGGAGGGCCAATTTTTTCCTTGTCTTCTCCCATTTTAAATGAGCAGCTCTGCATTTTAAAATACCCCAAAATTGTTTGGAATTGACCCAAACCCACTTCCCTATTTGCTTGAGGAGGCAATCTTCACTTGTCCTAAATGGTTTGTTTCCCCAGATACAGACACCTCTTGCCCATTTTTTATGTGTGTTGAATGTATTGTCATTGGCATAGGGGACAAGAAGAAACACAAAAATAAGGTTAAGGATCAGGACAATACATGTTTGTCTATTGGGGACAAAGGACTAAAAAATGTTCCATTGTGCCCTTATTGTTCCCCACTTTCTATCTTTGTTCCCGTCGTTGTCCTTGTTCCCTAGGATAACCCTTCTCTCTAACCGTATTTATCCCTGTGACCTCATTCCTTATTGTGTTATTGTGCTATGGGGCTCTCTACTACTGTGTTATTGTGCCTCAGTGGTCCCTCCTCTCTGCTATTGTGCTACTGTGCATCGGTGGTCCCTCCTCGAAGAAATGAATATGCCCTCCGAACAGTGTTGCGTGGTCCCTCCAAGATACATATGAATCACTAATGGTCCCTCCGAGCTGCATATGAATGATAATGAGCATAAATATCCAGGTGGTTGATTATTGATCGTTGATCGTTGAAAGCAATTCAGATCCAACAACCTATAATCTACCTGCTACAGCACTATTGTAGGAGGGTGGATATTTCTCGCCCATGTCTACTCTGATATAATAAAACGACCGCCACATCCAAAACTCGTATGGTACCCTTCATGGGACGACGACTCCAGACATTCTTGATCAAATCGAACCACTTTAATTCCATATTGACCTTAATGAGACGTAGTCGTACATAATTCTTATATAGTGAGTGGTTGCGTGAAATAAGGGTGTGGGAGGCCATCTCATACAATTTTATTTTATGTCTTATACAAGCCATGTGATAGATATGAGGGGGAGTGGCCCCATGTGATGCCACCTCCAAAGATTTCTTAATTGTTTATTCCATGTGGACGGATACCTTGGCAAAGGGATGCGACTTAGTATAATCTCATGGTTGTGAGAGTAAGAGAGCACCCTTATAATATACTTCAACTTTGGCTTAATAAATATGAAGTCACTTTCACCCTTTAATATTGTGATCAATCCAGGGAAAATGAAAAGGAGGTGACTTTATTAAATCATTTTCACTTTCTTGAGCCACTATGACTAATAAAATATTTACTTTGTATGTGCCTCCATTGTAGTTTAAATGGGAGGCACTTTTTATTTAAAACCTCTTAATTTTTCCCCATTTACTTGTATATAAGTCTTTCAGTAGAGTGCAAAAAAGTTGTTCTCTTTAGAATAGTTTTACCACCACATTCACCATAAATCAATCATGTTATGATCACGCCTTCATACAAATGTGCAAGGAATTATGAGGCAAGGAAATAGCACCTATAAACCAAAAATATGCAATCAAGAAGAGAGAATATGGCACCAAGGCAATCGACCACATCAATACCGTGGATCCAATATGTAGCATCACATGCACCACCATAATGAAGTATCATGCCCAACCAAGATGCATATCAAGCCCATCATCCGTGCAAGTTACACATGAAAACTTGTCATATATGCAATCACAATTTACAATGCATGTGATATGAGGGGTCACAAGGACTAAGGTGTAGGATAGGGATTTAATGTTCATTTCCCTAAAAGGGATTGCTCCTTCCTAGATGCCTTTTGTTCAAGGTGTTTGTGATGAAGAAAATATATCAATTTTTCTCAAAATTTGTGTTCTTGTGCAAGAAGAAATCATATTGTAGTCTTTTCAAAACAACAAGGGGAAGTAGATGTTATTGGTCTTGTCGAGAAGATGAAGAAGAATAGCAAGAAAGGATTCAAGAAGAAGGATGGGGCAAATACATGAAAGAAGTATTAGACTAAGGTGATGCAGTTCCTATTCCACGATATGGGACATTATGCAGGTAAGTGTCCATTGAAGAAAGGAAAGGATGTGACACAAGTTATAGTTGGTACTATTGTAAGTGTAAATGAGATAAACTCTTAGTGTGAGACTGCATTTTCCATGAATTTTTGTTTGTCTTCTAACACTATGTCTAACGATGGTTGGTATGTGGACAATGGAGCTTCAATACATGTGACATATGACAGGTCTCTATTCCATCAGATTTAGAGACAAGGGGGAAGCTTGATTGTGGAGCTTGGAGATGATGCCACTTACCCTGTGAGAGGAATTGGCTCCATTTCATTTTGGATGCCTTCAAGTGATGTTCTTGAGATGAGTCACATTTTATTGATTCCTAGTTTAAGGAAAAATCTCCTTTCAATTCCTTGTTTGGTAGATATACATTGCAAATTTCTTTTGACAAAAATCAATGCACAACTATTGATTGTAGTCTAGTTAGTCCAAGGACTTTGGCTAGAGGGGTGAGAAAAGGTGGCCTTTATAGGTAACTGGATAATCTAGTGCCACGTCTATATTCTAGTGGAGGTCTGGAAGAGCCTTCTAGCTTTGAGGAGGCACATGCATGATGAGAGGTCATAGAGCAAGGTTCAACACCAATTGTAGATTCTCTAATAGAATATTGTATTTGATGAGGATGTGAGATCTTTCAATTCACAAGATTCTCCTTCAGTGGTCGAGGAGAAAGTGGACATTGTTGTCCATATATAGAGGCTCGAGAGCATGTAGGAGCAGCCAAATATTTAGTGAGGATGAGTGTACCTCCTAAGAGATATGCTAGTCATGTTGCAATGGTTTCTTCCATTTGTGAGACTGTCGTAGACACAAATTTGCAACTAGAAGATTTGGTGGAGTTGCATAGAAAGTCAACAGGTGTTGGTGTAAACACTTTCCTCATAAAGAGGGAGCATTAAATTTCGGGGTTACTCCAAAATATTTTACACCATGTTTGGGGTGCTTAAATAGATGTGGGGTACATGGTGTATATTCATCACTTGTATGGTCCAAGATGGATTGGCACATGAAAGACAGTCCTTGATGGATTTGCACAGTTGAGATAGTTTGCTCAATGGATTCTTGATATCATATTATTATTGGCTTAATATTCTTCCCTTATGCATTGGAGTTCTCTTGAAAATTTGGTGGACACCCTTCATTGGGGCCCCATGAAAGATCCACTCGCTTGGAGAGAACCCTACTTGGGATGAAGAGCATTTTGCAACGTAGAGGAGGGCATTGGGCCCTAGTTGGCATGTGGTCTGGAGATTCAATAGTGGTATTGCAAGTGCAACTGACCCAATGGAGTACACTGCTTAGGAGGATTGATGGAGTCTATGGAGGCTTGTGATGGAGGGATGCAGACTTGTCTTGTGTAACTACATCACCTTAGAGCCATTGTTGTCTGCAACATCACCTTGGAGCATGACACATGTACTTACAAGTGTAGCATTTCACTTGTGTTAACCTACAAGTGTTCATTGTAGGTTGCTTGTATGGGCCCACATTGTATTATTAGTCTCTCTTACCTATCATATAAATAGAGGAAGGAGAGTATTTTCATTCATATATGTTTATTCACTCAATTGCATTTACTCTTGTGATGAGTGTGCACTTGCCCCTCTCTTTATCGTCGCTAAGGTTTCTTGGTCTCCCGGGCATACCTTATGTTGGAGGTATAGAGTTAGAGTTTGTCTCTTGAAGATTGGAGATTAAGATTTTGTAAGAAAACCTTAGTGTGGAATTGTGAAGAAGAGGAGAGGATGTTTTGCCTTGGAAGATGTGTTAGAGTGATTCTTGCATATTGGATCTTCACGGTTGCTAACGTTTTGTTATTTTTCCCTTTCTAGGGTTTGGAGAGATAAGAATATTTGTACTAGCCTTGAGAGAAGGCTATGGTATGTACATGTGCTTCATCTTGAGCATATTAATGAAGTTTACATCAAAAACTTGTGCAATTCCAAATTTGATTTTCAACTATATATGTTCCTTATGCATTGTTATTTACAACAATATGTGTCTTGTTGATTTGACATAAGTAAAAGGACAATTGTTAATTGATTTGACATATAAGTGAAAAATGTAAGGCGTTGATTTCACTATTGTTGTACTATTGTAATGGAGTATTTTCAGATTTAGTTATTAATTGATAAGCTGCTCTAAAAGTACAAAAACTTATCTCTTTTGGTTTGGTATATTTTCTCCTTGAATTATCGAGAAGTTTGTGTTATTTGGAAGTGAAACATCATAATATTTTCATTGTTGTCTTGTACCTTGTTTTACAGCAACCATAATGATGAAAATTCATAGAGTTAGATCCAAGAAACCTTCTAGGTTGATGGTGAAGTTTTTGTTTTGCATTGATTTTTTTAATTTCAATAAATTTCCACGCATAGTCCCTACATGGAGTCATTTGTTACCACCAAAAAATGTAAAATCCATTTTGCATCATTTCGATAGCATTGCATCAGGAATATTCCCTATTTTGATAGCATTGCATTATTCCTAGCATATTTCTACATTGAATATTCTATGGCACATACATCTTATTGACACACATGTTGAGGTCAACCTTGAGTTGTTATAACAACTAATGGCCCATTGCTTCTGTTGGCATGTTTATAGGAAGAGTGTGCTTATAATTGATGGAAAGAACAGTAGCAATGATGGCAGGTTTACAAACAGAGTGTACATGGAAATAATAGCAGTGAGCAACAAAGAAACAAAAGAACAAGCAGCGAAGACACAGAAGAACAAGGTTGAGCAGCTGAGAAGGAATAGTGCAACGTTGCACGAAGAGCACAAGTGGGTACCAGGGCCGAGGTGAATTTCATTACCAAAGCTCAGGAGAGATAGAATTCCCAGAAATGCAAACGAGGTCCAAGTCATCAAGGCTCGCAGAAGGATCAAAGGTCGTGGCCTTTCACACTTAGAGATTTGATAAATCCAAAGCTCAGGAGGAGGAGCGGCAGTGGTCGGTGGATCACCGATCCATAATACCCAATGTCCGTTAGATCAGATTCCATATAGGAGGAGCACGTAGAGGAGGATATTACACCTCAGTCGTCAGATTAGAGCATGAAGGACTAGCAACGGTTAGATCAAGTGGAGCTGCAAGGAGGATAAGCCCGGGATTCAGTCAACACTCCAAAGCTGCAAAGGAATCATGGTCGTTGGAGTCAAAGGACATGTGGCGAGCGATTGGAATTTCGATGACTCGCGAACTGGAAAAGTCAAAGGTGAGAGTTGGAGGAAATCGTGAAATGTGAATTCCCGAAATGATTTGGGTCATTGGATCCAGAGGACACGTGGCAAGAGATCAGCATTTCGCTGACTCGTGAACTGGAAGAGTCAAAGGTGAGAGTTGGAGGAACTCACAAAATTTGAATTCCCAAAATAATCTGGGTCATTGGATCCAGAGGACACGTGGTGAGAGATCAGCATTTCGCTGACTCGCAAGCTGGATAATTCAAAGGTGAGATTTGTAGGAACTCGCGATATGCGAAGTCGCGAAATGATCTGGGTCATCTGATCACCAAGGATCTGGACCTTTGATATGATATGAAGTCAGAGTCCACAATATTGATCACAGTCGTCGATTAGAGAGAGAGACCTCGACCGATGATCCGATATGAAGTCATTTTGTAGTTTCATGTATCGGGAGTTTGGAGGCAATTCACAGCAGGAGTTCACGATATGCGAAATTGCGAAGCACTCTTTTGCTTGACCCCTGATCATAGCTTGTGGTCACATCAGAGGAAGAGAAGTGAAGGAGCTAGCGCTGCTATGCTTCATTTTGGAGTTTCTTGTATCGTGAGTTTGGAAGAAACTCACAATAGGAGGTCACGATATGAGAAATCGTGAAGCACCCTCATGCTTGGCCCCTGATCACAGCTAGTGGTCACATCATCAGGAGAGAAGGGAAGGAGCTAGCAGTTCTAGGCTCCATTTCAGAGCTTCGCGAGTCGGGAAAACCAAGGTGACTCACAGTTGATCATCTGAATACGAAATCATGAAATGACTATTGGTCAGGCATTAGATCACCGCCGATGGTCATGTGAAAGGAAGGGGCTTATCCAAAAAATCTAAACGCCCACTATGTAGTTTTCTCAATAAAGGAAAAAGCGCCAAAGGGATGAGTGCACAAAGGTTCTCTTAGTAACTGCTAGAGACGAACTGATTGTAAGTGCAGAAATCCACTGATGGTTTCAGCAAGAGAATACGAAGAGGATGCAACGTGATTGTCAAAGAAGCTAAAGAGTCTCGAGGTATCTGACAATGGTATGAAGATCATCATAGAGATGATTGACAGATGGAAAAGGGTCAAAGATGGTAGCTATCATAGAAGCCAAAGAGTCTTGGAATAATGGCCATGGATGTAGAACATACTCAGTGTAATCGCCAGAGGGGATGAAGAGTTATGTGCATGATCTGGAAAAGGACTGGGCATGATAAATATATGCAGAACAGAGAAGAGCATGTTGCTTCTGCAGAGAGTTATTCATGCGGGTAAAAGAAGGCTGTGTACAGTGGTTGAATCGTATAGAAGAGACATAGCGCATAGAACATAAATGCATATCTCAGAGAGGAAGAGGAAGCCAAGGTGCACATGCATAGACAAAGCAGAAGAATAGAAAGCATAGCAGACACGAGGAGAGAGACATTGATGCAGGCAAAGCAGAGCAGTGTAGAAGAACAGTAATGAGACTGGTAAGCCATAGATAAATGTTGTATCACTGTGATAAAGATGTAAAAGGAAAATATTAGTATTTCATGGTTGTTTGGAGGTGCTAGGGAGGACTTTTGTCTTCATAGTTTCAAGTGGGTTCTTGAACACAGGAAGTTGTAGCTTCCATCTGGTTGCAGCCAGAAAAACTAGGGTGGCTGGGTGGTGCAAGGGAGAATTGTTGTTCCCTGTTATACAGGTTGGTGTCTATGTTGGTCTCCAGTTTTGATCATGTTTTTGCCTACATTATATTCCAAAGACCTCCATTTCTATACCCAGTACCACCCTTTTTGCCTTGTTTTGACATCATTGACATCTCCCTACCATTCAATGGGGCTACTTAAGGTATCTTTACGTTTCAAGCTATTTTTATGCATTTTGATGCTTTAAATTGATATGGAAACTAATGTCACTTGGGTTAGGTACCACTTCTATTTTTGGAACAGGTTTGCCAGTACCAGGTACCAGCTCGTACCCCGTGGAGATACAAATGAAGCCGCTCAAGATCTGTACGTTATGGTCAGAATGGGAGACAGAGAGATTCACATGACAGTTGGAATCATCGCTCATACGATGATTGAAGGCACAATGATAGACTGAGTCGTTACTATTTCATGGTTCACACTTCGTGACACTACGTGTCACGAAGATGTGAAGAACATTTTAAACTTGATTTCAAGCTATTTTCGGATCAGGGATCCATTTGGACTTACGTATTTCTGCTTAGACTGTTACAAAGGATGATTTATATATAACCAGGAGGTCACTCCTAAGACGGTTGGACTATGTTATGTTATGAACACACATTTCTGAATATAAACTGTTGTTGCGTTATGTTACTCGACTGATATACGATTTGAGTATTTTCTTCTGAGTTAATGGAATGTGAAGTATACAGAGTGATTTCATAGAATGATATAGTTGGTTCTGGTTATTTCTTACAGCGTTTGTGCCGTTTGGTTGGGCCCGCCAAACAGGTGCAAGTCGTTGCTTTACTCTGTCATAGATTTAGTATTTCAGTGTGTTAGTGTTTTCTTACATGATAGCTTAAAGTTTCAGAATTAACTCGTTCAAAATCGTGTTTATTTATTCTTCAACCGAATCATTCCAGCATAACTGATATCTCTTTACATTGATGAGTATTGAACGCATGACTGATTCCTGTAGGGTTTAGCGCATGAACTTGGTTTGATTGGTTTTTAGTTTTCAATTCGAGCATAACTTAGAGTTTGAATGAACCTTGCTTTGTTAGATAGTCAGTTACCCTGCTTAATT
>ML791080.1:327426-349052 GCA_009831015.1 Picea engelmannii | reverse complement strand
AAGATCCTTCTAGAAGCGGAAGCTTCTATTAGGTCTTCTTACATCCGCCTAATTCTCTTTTATTGAAAGGTCTTATTAATATTGACCTTTATTACATCTGAATACATTAATCTACCCATGTGCGGGTTAGGACCTTAACAGATGTGGTAGAGACTGGTTATGTAAAGCCAGTTGTACTGGCTAATAAGGATGGCAAGCTAGAATTTAGCTTCAATGTTAAGGCTATGAATGTTATTCTGAGTGGGCTTGCAAAAGCAGAATTTGTAAAAGTTATGCACTTAGAAACTACCAAAGAAATGTGGGACAAATTCATTAGCAGTGATAAAGGTAATGAGAAGGTAAAGGACGCTAAGCTTCAAACCTACAGAGTACAGTTTGAGCAGCTAAAAATGAAGAGGATGAAACTGTTGGAAATTACTTTCTGAGAGATGAAGAACTAGTAAATGCAATGAAAGCACTTCGTGAAGAAATTGAGGAACCCTCTTTAGTTCAGAAGATTTTGAGATCTCTGCCATATAGGTTCAACCCGAAGGTCTCTGCTATAGAAGAACTTAATGATCTAAAAGCCTTGGCTTTTGATCAACTTCTAGGAACAATGACTGCATATGAAATGAGGATGGTTAAAGACAAACCCACCTCTAGAGAAGCATCATTTAAAACAGATAAGAATGAGGATTCTGAGTCTGATGAAATTGAAGCAAAATTTGTGAAAAGGATCGGGCAAGTACCAAGGCAAGTTGTCCTTCAAATGTTTTAACTGTGGAAGGATAGGTCAATTTGCATCTAAGTGTACACACAAGAAGAAGGACCAGAAGTCTGAAGGTGAAGAGAAGTACAAATTCAAGCGATTTGGTAAAAAGAAAAGCTTATGTGTAAACAATGATGACTCTTCAGGAGACAGAGATAGTGACTCTTCTTGTGAAGATAAGATTAATGACTTTATGCTAATGGCCAAAGAGGATTATGATAGTAAAAGAACAGGGAGGGATGTTGATGATGAAGAAGTTGTGGTTGACTTGGAAGGAGAACTGATCAGTGCTCTAGAAGAAATTGCTAGAGTCGAAGTCAAGAAGAAAAAGCAAAAACAATTGTTTATACAGTTCGAGAAAGACAATAAAAAAACCTGATGAATACTTTGCCCTACTGAAAGTAGAACTAGAAGAGGCAAACAAAATAGAAGGCATTATGATCAGCAATTATGAGAAAAGAAGGCAAGATGCGAAGCCTTGGAAGAAGAGGTAGTAAAAATCAGAAAATAAATGGAGAAGTTTAAAACATTATATTTCCAAAATCTTCCAAGTATTAAAGCCTCAGAAGGATTAGCCACCCTTCTAAATCAGCAAAGGAATCCAAATTTAAAAATCGGTTTGGGTTATGAGGAAGGATCAAATAATGGTCAGCTAAGCAACAAAGAATCCATTAAGTTTGTCAAATCTACATGCAATGAAAACAATAACTATGGAGAAACAAAGGAAGATACTCAGCCACCAACGACGAGCGAAGGAATAAGTACCAGAACTGAAATTGTAGAACAAAAAAATAATATACCCTATGCTCAAAGAAATCATCAGCATGGAAGAAATCGACCTGCTCGAAGACGGCCATTTTCCAGGTACAAAGGAAAGCCAAAGCTCAGGAAGAGGAGCGATAGTGGCCAGTGGATCACCGATCCAGAATACCCGATGTCTGTTAGATCAGAGTCCAGACAGGAGGAGCACGCAGGGGAGGAGATTAGACCTCAACCATAGGATCGGACCACGAAGGATCAGCAACGATTAAATCGAATGGCGTTGCAAGGAGGATAATCCCAGGAGTCAGTCAATACTCCAAAGCTGTGAAGGAATCCTATCCATTGGAGCTAGAGGACACGTGGTGAGTGATTGAAATTTCGTTGACTCGCGAACTAGAAAAGTCAAAGGTGAGAGTTGGAGGAACCCGTGAAATGCGAATTCATGAAATGATCTGGGTCATTGGATCTAGAGGACACGTGGCAAGAGATCATCATTTCGTTGACTCACGAACTGGAAGAGTCAAAGGTGAGAGTTGGAGGAACTCGCGAAATGCGAATTCACGAAATGATCTGGGTCGTTGGATCCAAAGGACACGTGACGAGAGATCATCATTTCGCTGACTCGGGAGCTGGAGAAGTCAAAGGTGAGAGTTGTAGGAACTCGCGATATGCAAAGTTGGGAATGATCTGGGTCGTCTGATCACCAAGGATCTGGATCGTTGATCTGATATGAAGTCAGAGTCCATGATATTGATCGCAGTCATCGATCAGAGAGAGAGACCTTGACCCTGTTGATCTAGTATGAAGTCATTTTCGAGTTTCACGTATCGGGAGTTTGAAGGAAACTCACAGCAGAAGTTCACGATATGCGAAACCACGAAGCACTCTTTTGCTTGACCCCTAATCATAGCTTGTGGTCACATCAGAGGAAGAGAAGTGAAGGAGCTAGTGTTGCTAGGCTCCATTTCAGAGTTTCGTGTATCATGAGTTTGGAAGCAACTCACAGCAGGAAGTCGCGATATGTGAAATTGCGAAGCACCCTCGTGCTTGGCCCCTGATCACAACTAGTGGTCACATTAGCGGGAGAGAAGGGCCCCTGATCACACCTAGTGGTCACATCAGCGGGAGAGAAGGGAAGGAGCTAGCAATGCTATGCTCCATTTCGGAGCTTCGCGAGTCAGGAAAATCAAGGTGACTCGCAGTTGATCACCCGAAATACGAAATCGCGAAATGACTATTGGTTAGGCATACGGTCATCGCCAATGGTCATGTCAAAGGAAGGGGCTTAGCCAGAAAAGCTAAACGCCCACTGTGTATTTTTCTCAGGAAAGGAAAAAGTGCCAAAGGGATGAGCGCACAAAAGTTCTCTCAGTAACTGTTAGAGACGAACTGATTGTAACTGCAGAAATCCACTGATGGTTTCAGCCAGAGAATTCGAATAGGTTGCAAGGTAATTGTTAGAGAAGTTGAAGAATCTCAAGGTATCTGACAGTGGTATGAAGACTCATCATAGAGACAATTGACAGATGGAAAAAGGTCGAAGACGGTAGCTTCCATAGAAGCCAAACAGTCTTGGCATAACGGCCATGGATGTAGAACAGACTCGGTGTAATCGCCAGAGGGGACGAAGAGTTATGTTGATGATCTAGCAAAGGACTGGGCATGATAAATATACACAAAACAGAGAAGAGGATGTTGCTTCTGCAGAGAGTTATTCATGTGTGTAAAAGCAGGTTGTGTACAGTTGTTGAATCGTATAGAAGAGGCGCAGCGCATAGAACATAAATGCATATCTGATAGAGGAAGAGGAAGTCAAGGTGTGTGTGCAGAGACAGAGCAGAAGAACAGAAAGCGCAGCAGATGCGAGGAGAGAGACACTAATGCAGGAAAAGCATAGCAGTGTAGCATAACAGTGATGAGACGAGTAAGCCATAGATAAATGATGTATCACTGTGATAAAGTTGTAAAAGGCAAAAATTAATATTTCAAGGTGGTTGAGAGGTGTTAGGGAGGACTGTTGTCCTCAGAGTTTCAAGTGAGTGCTTGAACACAGGGATTTGTAGCTTCCATTTGGTTGCAGCCAGAAAAACCAAGGTGGTAGGGTGGTGCAAGGGAGCATTGTTGTTCCCTGTTATACAGGTTGGTCCCTGTGTGACTAGAAGTTGGTGCTTCCATCCAGTTGGTGTTAGAACACTTAGGGAGTTGGTGCTTCCTTCTAGTGGGTGCTAGAGAAACTAGAGAGTTAATGTTTCCTTCTAGTAGGTGCTAGATAAAACAGAGATTTGGTGCTCTCGGTAAGTTGCAGCGTGCAAAACAAAGGTTGTAGCCTCAAGAGGAGTTGGAGCTCACAAGTATGATAATGTAAAGAAAATAAAGATTACTTATCATATCAAGAAGAAAGGTTTTTCCCTTTATGAGTTTCCTCAGGAAATATATGTCTCTGTATATTTCATGTGCGTGATTGATGTTTAATATTCTATTGCTTACTTCTATGCATCAATGTGATCATCATTGAGTGTTCTGTGAAGAGTTTAAAATGGGCATAATAGTTTAAGCACAGGAACAATTGATTCACCCCCCCTCTCAGTTGTTCAACAGCTTCCACACTTATCTATGATGTCCACTTTTGGAGTTTAATAGCTTTAATAAAGGGGGTGTCCTAGCTCATGAGAATATATCTTTTGACAAAGTGCCCAGATTGTTGTCAAATCAGTGTTAGTTGATGCAAAATGGCTAGGGGATTTCATAATTGTTGCCATAATAAAAATTCTGACAATTATTAAGATAGTTATGGTTGTTGCAAATTTGTCACCTTAAAACCCTAGCCGCATTTTAACCAAACATTATGAGGAACATTGTACCATTGTTGCTTAAACATTTTGGTTATCTGGGAAGAGTAAGATTAGTGAAGGAGCATGGTGAGGAATTCCTTGCACATAAGGCTAAGCTTTATTTGTTTTAAAGATATTTTAAGATAGGTGTTTGCATGAGAAGGACAAGTGGCACATCAAGCTCTCACACTTGGTCAAAGAAGATTATTTCAAGAGGGTGTGTTTCCTAAGAGGATGAAAAATAGTATCAAGCACTCACTCAAGGACATGGTCTTGCATATGTTATTATTTTCAAGGAGTGACTTGTGTTGAAAGGCTCGTAAACTTCTATTTTAATATTATTGCTTGGAGGAAGGATCAAAAATTACAAATTCAACAAATTTACCAAAACATTCCCAACTTATAAATCTACTTGCAGCCTACTATATGGCATACTAACATCATGCATACAGATTGTACAATCTCCTGACATCGACTGTATGGACATGCAACCTGCCCAAAAAAACTCGCACATGTGACCTACATGTACGACCCGCACGTGTGACATATTTTCTCCCTTGCTTTGGTTGTACGGACCTTTTTTCTCCCACATGTGTGGTTGTATGGCCTATTCATCTGTGTGGCATGTCTTCTCCTCACACGTGTGGTTGTCCTAGGCCAAATTTTCCAACGTGCAAAATTTTCTTGCTGAAATTTCCACCCAATCTCCTTAGCACAAGTGTTCACTCACTTATGCCAAATTCATAATGTCACAATAAGACATCCTAGTGTCTCCTCACATTGCCTCTCCTTTTATAGGAATCTAACAAGTGAGTTTAAGAACCCCTTTTAAATTCAACATTAAATTAGAATTGTTTAATCACGCATGTGGATGTGAAGCCCATGTTGATATTATGGTAGTTGCGGGAGGTATTTACCTCCACGTATAAACCTGACGAGAATAGAATATTCCGAGAAGCAAGAAGAAACCCTAATGAGTTGGCTAATAACCTTAGAAGACATGTCGGCTCAAGAGGATAAATTGTATTAGGTTATTAGCCTCCAAGAGAAGAAGTCGACCAGAAAAAATAATATATACTAAACAGACAGATACCCAGAATGAAAAGTCGGCCCAGGCAGTTAGCCAGAATTAGTATAAATACAGGAAGCCAGTCTTCATTCTGGCATGCATTCTCAGAACTAAAGAGCAGCACTTGTGCACACTGCAATTGCTCAGTTTGTGCGCAGGTTTGGAGGAGAGTTGTCGTTGCAGCTGCTGCAACTAGCAAATTACGCTTTGGCTTGGACCATCTCTTGGTTATGGTTTGGACTATCTGATAAGCTCTTGCTTGATGCGCTATCCTTGGGGAAAGGTGCGCTATCCTTTGTTTGGCTATCTAGCCTAGGGTTTGCTTCCGGAGTGATTCTCTATCAAGGTTAAGGTGTTCGAAGGGTGGCTTCGGCCTATGGTTGGGTGACAATAGTGATATTGTCGATGGTAAAACGAGCACACCTATTATTCTAACAAGTTATGGACCCACACCTCCTTCATTTAGTCTAATCGCTGGAAGGAAGCATAGTCATAAGGATATTAAGCTCGTTGAAGAACTGTCGCTAGGGTTTCTAGCAGGAGCAGTCACCAGAACACTGTCGCTAGGGTTACTAGCAGGTGCAGTTGCAGAAACCCTAATCCTCTCATTGAGGCACCTTAAGTGAAGGGATTGACCTAATTTCCGAATAGACCAGTGTGCCCTAGCCTAGCGCATCTCCTGGTACTATCAGCAAGCCAAGACGTCAAGTTTGAGTTTTCGATCAAATCTAGGGTTGACCAAGTCAAAGAAGCCATGACCTACTCCATGAAGTCAGAAAACAAGTTAGATGGAGCTTCTAACTTCAAAACGTGGAAGACAAGGATTGACCTCATTCTTGCCAAGAATAAAGTGTTGGATATCGTGAAAGGAAAGATTGTGAAACCAGAGTTTGAAGAAGGAAAAGAGAAAGAACCACGGAACATTGTAGTTATGGAAAAGTTCAAAGACGGAGACATCAATGCCATGAGTATTATAGTGGTCTCTATAAAAGACCACTTGATACCCTACATCTCCCATCTTGACTCATCGAAGAAGATGTATGATGCCCTAACAAACCTCTTCTTAGTCAGAAACATTGAACAAGTAATGAGTCTGAAGAATGAGCTCTGTGACATGAAGATGAATCATGATGACAGCATAACATCATACTTTGTGAGAATCTCCCAGTTAAGAGATCAACTACAAGCTATTGAAGAGACCATTTCAGAGAAGGAATTGGTAAACATAGTACTCAATGGTCTTCCCAAGACATGGGATGCATTTGTCGCAAACATGAACACAAGGAAGGAGTATCCTACATTTGAAGAACTTTGGACTTGTTGTGCTCAAGAAGAATCAAGGATCAGTGCAAAAGAGAAACCCCAAAAGAAGTGCGATGATCAAGTCTTTACAACAAGATTCAAGAGTTTCAGAAACAAAAGGAAATTTGGCTCAAGGAAGAAGCCAAATCAAGAGAAAGACATGTCACAAATACAATGCTTCAACTGTCAAAAGTATGGTCACTACAAAAATCATTGTCCCGAGCTAAAGAAAAGGAAGGGGACAGACGAAGCATCAGTGGTCGAAGAAAAGGAATCTACAAAGAAGACCAAGCAGGATAAAACAAACTTCTTCTTCTAAGACAAAGTAACAATACTCTTCATAGTTCTTGTACATACCATGTTTTTTTGTACATATCTTGCATATCTACCTCTTAGAAAATAAAATGTTCAAAGAGAAACTATACTTATGGAATAAACAAAAAGGATTGACTACAAGTCAGACAATATAAATGAAAGGGTGAAGTACATCAAACAATTCATGTGGAAGTTATTACATAAGTAACAACTACAAGATAAGCTGAAATCAAAATCAATCTTGAGGTAAAAAAAAAGAAGTAAAAGACAAGAAAAAGTCAGCAATCAAGAAGAAATTGGAGAAAGACTTATGACACTTTGCAGAAGGCAATAAAGATGCAAACGGAAGCGTGGATTATGGAGGAAGTTGATTATGATGCACTCATACATGAAGCAAGGATTAGGAGGGAGCTAATCCTATGATCCATTGAAGATGATGTAGTATATATCCATGATAGCAGCCATGAAAAGCAGTACGTGTTCAATTCGACCTTAGAAGAAGTCTTCTTCGAAAAGAAGCCTTAAAGTATCCATGGTTGTTCATCCACATCTATGATCCTATGATGAAAGAAAGAAGTGGAATCTCTAGGGCATGGAATCTATAAGAAACTCCATGGACCCAAAAGCTAAAGAGAAACATGAGGAAGAACATGAAGATTCCAAGAAAGAAAGAAAAGCAAGAACCAGTGATTGTATCAAGAATCACAAGATTACCAGCCTGATATGAACTCACTAAAAGCAATCAAAGGAACTGAAAATTGTGATGAAGAACAGTGTATGGAAGACTTATGAATGAAAAAATTGTGAGATCTAAAACTAGAGGTTCTCCCAAATGGAGGGAGAAGACTATGATGATTACTCGTTCTAGTAAACCAGACATACCTCTACATGAGTCATTATATCATCTGCGATATCCATGGGTTGGAGTTCTACATCAGATGAATGCAAAGACTGTTCCCCAAAGAATTGAACAAAAAGCGTATGAAGAGCAACCTCGAGGCTTTGAGGTATACCAGAAAGAGACCCTTGTATACAGATGGAAGAAGACAACTTGGTGGAGAACCTCCAATGCACAGCAAAAGCGTGGTGAAGATTTTCTATAAATAGAGATATTGTATTAGAATGATTACTCAGAAGATCAGGATGATGGATTGTCAATCCATGACAAAGATCTCATAATGACAGAAGAAGTGCCACATGGATGTGTTCCAGTTTGACCCTTGCCACGATGTCGTGAGCTAGCAGGAACCAAAGAGGAATCCAACAATGACACACTTTATTGATCAGAGCTATATGAAGCCTTCAGAGAAAACTAGTGTTCCAAACCGAAGTACCTCTGAGATCAAGCATTACATTATCCATGATGAAGTCTAAAAAGGAGAAAGTGGTTCTCCAATACATATCTCCACATATGAGCAAACATTTTGGTAAAGCTTCTGTCCAGGATGAAAGAGTTTGCATACTCAAGCTGGAGCTCATGGAGACGACTTCTTTATTGAAAAAGAAAGAGATGACTCCCAGGTTGGGAGGGAGCACTTATGTGTTATCAATTGATGGACGGTCATTTTTTAGTTCAAAAATGGTCCAGGATGAGCAGTTTCTTTCCAGTTCGGAAAGTGGTTTGAGATTTCTGACGGACAGGCATTTTCTAGTTCGGAAAATGGTCCAGATTAAACGGTCATTTTCATAATGAAAATGGTTTGATGGATTGTTGATGTACCATAGACAGAGATTTCTCATTGTAGTTAACATGGGGAATGGTCTAGGGCAGTCTCTCCTCTTGAGGGTTACTCAAGAAGACTTGCCTACCTCGTCGGACAGCGATTTCCCATTGTGGTTAACATGGGGAATGGTCCGTTTGGAGGTTGGTGCAGGACAATCATTTCCTTTGGAAATGGTCCGGACAGTCATTCCTTAGGGCAGATTCATTCTCTCCAGGCTGCACTTTGTTTAGTGCCGGAGGAATGGTCCAGGTTCAACAATCATGGACAGACATTTCTTAGGGCAGACTCATTCTCTCCAGGTTACACTTTGTCTAGTGTCGGAGGAATGGCCCAAGGTGGGGAATGGTCCAGGCTCGGAAATTAGGACAGTTATTCTTCCTTGCTTGAGAAGAATAGTCCAGATAGCTCATCATTGATGTTTGACCTTCTGAGGGCAGATGCTCTTCCAAGATATCACAGATGTGAGTGGAAGAATGACCCAGATGATTCAGTTTATATCACAACATTGTTTCTGTGCAGGTTGATATCAGATGATTGTTATGAAGACTATATGTCTCTAGATAGTAGATGTATATTACTGTGGTGGATGTGTTCCACTATTTGTGACTATACGTCACTGACCAAGTACATGTGTGCTACTTGGTGTGGTAGTGTACCACTGGATTGTAGTTGTGTACTACTATGGATAGACACAGTTGTGTTCTATTGAATGATATTGTTCTAATTGCCTTGAAGACTATCAACAGTGTTGAAAATGATTATCAGCGAGATGGATGATCAATGGACAAAGATTTCCCAGACGGAAAATGGTTCAGGACATTTATTCTTCTAGGACATATGTTCATATTAGAATAATGGCTCTTGTGTCACTCTATGGTGTGAGTGACTTATCCAGCATCATATCTAATTACTCAGATGGAGTATGGTTTCGAGAGATGATGCCGTTGATGATACTGATGGTGATGATGGTGCTCATGATCTAGTCATGAGATAGTCTATACAACTATGTTGATGCTACCGGGTGAATGGTATGTTTGTGCTCAAGACCATTACATGTAATACCTCTCTAGCTAGGAGGGAGTGTCGATATTATGGTAGTTGCGGGAGGTATTTACCCCCACATGTAAACCTGACAAGAATAGAATATTCCGAGAAGCAAGAAGAAACCCTAATGAGTTGGCTAATAACCCTAGAAGACATGTTGGCTCAAGAGGATGAATTGTATTAGGTTATTAGCCTCTAAGAGAAGAAGTCTGCCAAAAGAAATAATATATATTGAACACACAGATACCCAGAATGAGAAGTCGGACCAGGCAGTTAGCCAGAATTAGTATAAATATAGGAGGTCAGTCTTCATTCTGATAGGCATTCTCAGAACTACAAAGCAGCATTTGTGCGCACTGCAGTTGCCCAGTTTGTGCACAGGTTTGGAGGAGAGCTATCATTGCAACTGCTGCAACTAGCAGATTACGCTTTGGCTTGGACTATCTCTTGGTTAGGGTTTGGACTATCTGATCATCTCTTGCTTGATGCGTTATCCTTGGAGAAAGATGTGCTACCCTTTGTTTGGCTATCTAGCCTAGGGTTTGCTTCCGGAGTGATTCTCTGTCAAGGTTAAAGTGCTCGGAGGGTGGCTTTGGCCTATGGTTGGGTGTCAATACTGTTATTGTCGATGGTAAAACGAGCACACCTATTATTCTAACAGCCCCAACAACAATCCAAAGAGGTTTTCACCAAAACAAAAAATGCAATGTGAGTGCCAAAAAAAATTCACATGTTGGCTCAAGAGGATGAATTGTATTAGGTTATTAGCCTCCAAGAGAAGAAGTCGGCCAAAAGAAATAATATATATTGAACACACAGATACCCAGAATGAGAAGTCGGACCAGGCAGTTAGCCAGAATTAGTATAAATATAGGAGGTCAGTCTTCATTCTGGTAGGCATTCTCAGAACTACAAAGCAGCATGTGTGCGCACTGCAGTTGCCCAGTTTGTGCACAGGTTTGGAGGAGAGCTATCATTGCAACTGCTGCAGCTAGCAGATTACGCTTTCGCTTGGACTATCTCTTGGTTAGGGTTTGGACTATCTGATCATCTCTTGCTTGATGTGTTATCCTTGGAGAAAGATGCGCTACCCTTTGTTTGGCTATCTAGCCTAGGGTTTTCTTCCGGAGTGATTCTCTGTCAAGGTTAAAGTGCTCGGAGGGTGGCTTTGGCCTATGGTTGGGTGACAATAGTGTTATTGTCGATGGTAAAACGAGCACACCTATTATTCTAACAACCCCAACAACAATCCAAAGAGGTTTTCACCAAAACAAAAAATGCAATGTGAGTGCCAAAAAAAATCCACATGCCTGACACCAAGGCCAATGTGAGGATACATGCCCGATGCTATAAAACATCAAGAGGATGGATCTATAGTATTATAAATCTTTCTACATAATATTTTATTGTAAATTAGTTGAGGAGAAAAGCTTTAAAACGAGAAGCACTCCTTACTTGCAAATAAGAAGTTCAAATGGAGAGAGATCCCCTAAAAGGCCAAACACATTGTCATTTTCAGGTAGAAGGGAGGAAGAGAGGAAGAGATGTTGATGAAGGAATGTTCATCTTGTTAGGTTGTTGATCACATTTATGCTAGGGCTGCCATATCATTTTCAACTTGTATATTTCTGTTGTTTTAAGGCTATTACATTTTTCTGTGGATTGTTTTGGGGTATTAGAGAAGGGTTTTATGAGAGGTATTCAACCCTCTATAAACACTAGACGCAACCAGAATTGTTAATGAAGATAAAGGGTTGTTCTTCACCCATATTTTTTGTTATTATTATGCTGCTTGATTTTGAGTTTGATACTAAAGGGCACTGTTAAGATATTTTAACTATTTCTATGCATCAATATGGTTGATTGGAATGGTAATGTTTACAACTCGCTGATTTTTCCTTTACATTTTGAGCTTCTTCATTAAGTTAGGTTTTGACTCCATTTTCCCAAAGGACAAGGCACTCGGTTTTGCTTGTCTTCTTATCCTTTTACCTAAAGAAAATCATAAATTTATGATTTGTCAAATCTAGAATCGTTATTGGTTTTAAAGGACAGATTTGACAAATCTTATTAGGGAATCCCCCCTTGTGCCAGAGGAGAGCCGGCCTAAAGTGAAGGGAGGTTCTATTAAGATGACAGTGGGTAGAAATTCCAAGAGTTACCCTACGGTTTGTCCCTGGAAGATTGAACTTGTGTGCAGAACCAGGAGGTAACACAATGCACACTTATAGTAAAGGTTGCTTCACGAGCACCACATATCATAATTCCCACATCACAAAGTACCATTGGATGGCATTATTGCCAAATGGAATCCACGATAGTACGATGTTGTATGTTGTGTGACATCATCAGACATCAGTGCAGTGTTACTATGCATGCAAGATCATCCAATGTGGCAACTTTGTATATACAAAAGTGAAACCTCGAATCGAGATTTTATTCTCTGTGCACAACAAAAAAGGTTAATTTATGAAGATGAAGTATTTATTTTAAGTGTATGATTGAAAAATAGCCCTCGAGTTTAGTGGACCAGTAAAACAATTCAATTTGTAGGCATCAACAGACAATCTCTGGTTTTGTTGTTTGACGGACTGATCTTGAGGATGCATGGTAATACAATGACGAACTCCTCTACCCAAAAAAACAAAAAGAACAGAACTTTTTCATCAAAAAACAATCTTATTTTTTGAAAGGAGCACTCAATTCATGGAGGGAATGATCTAAATGTACCTCCCAGGGTACTTCCTTGGCATGTAAGAAAAAAAATATTTTATTACAATGTTTTCTGATCAAATCTAGAATATAAAGCTTCCAATGGTTCACATCGAAATTAACCATCTTCTTGATGAAATAGCATATAACTGAACTACATAGAACTCAGCAGCCACCAGTTCAAGCCAAGAACAATAACATTTGTCATAGCAGATAAAGATAAGCAGGGAAGAATTATTGCTTGTTCATCTTGACTCTGGTACAGCTGTAGAATATACCCGTACTTCAGAAAAGAAATTCCATTTCAACTTATAGCTACCTCATCTTTTAAATCAATGAATATATGAGGAACTTTACAATATTTCTTCTAATATTCTAATAAATCCAAGGCGGCAAAATAAAAGTTATACACCATGACCTCAAACACCAAGTAGAATTCAAGGCTCTAACATACACTGAAATTTATAAAAATATCATTACGCATGAACAGAAAGCATGGACTCCATATGCCAACGGAGCAATCTTCAAAATCTATAGGTTTCATCCGACTACATGATTGTGCAAGAACATCTATCCTTCTTGGGAAGATCAGTAAGTTGCTTCTCTGTTCCAAAACCAAGAAAAGACTGTCAAATGGTGTAAAGCTTCAGAATTATCTGGAAGAATCCTACCGAAGACCATAACACCTGGAACATTGTGATGACATAAAGAAAAAGAATCTGATAAATCTGCTAAAGCTTCCAAAACGTTGCTTTAAAGGAAAAACATGTCACTCCATTTGACACAAGATTAGTACAAAAACATGCATTCATAGACATTTGCACTACTCTCAACGAATAATGACAAGTAAAGTGCATTAATATGTATTTCCTTCAAAATGAAGAATAGCATAGGTCATAGACTATGCAAATAAGTTTTCTTTTTAAAGTGGTTACTTTTCCCCTATCATTTCAGTAAAGAACAGTACTTGGGTTTTTCCCTCAATTAAATTAATTTCATAAATTGATATGAACATTTAGGATGTAGAATTTTCCAAACTAGATTTAAATCATTATTTCCAATCAGAACATCAAACAAACAATTACATGATTCATAACCTAAGAAACATCCGATTTAAAGTGAAATGAGAAGAACGCTCCTCTATGAAAATTAGAATTTTATATACTTCAGTATCATCTACTTTTCGGGCTTCTTATCTGTCATCTTCCAGATGGAAAGAAAAGAAAGCTTAAACATCATTGAAAAAGCATCTACTTTTCAAGCTCATCATTTGTCATCTCGCACAATTTCACAAGTTGTTGCTAGAGGACTTCGATGAAATCCTAGGGTGCAAGTAACAATCAATCAAATGTTTTTATCTATTCATTACAACCACTGCATTTAGTAACAGTAAACGGCTATAAAGTTTGTTTTTGATTGTTCTCAAATATTGGAGTTAATAAAATTAATACACCTATTGAGCATAGCTAACTCAAAATGGAAGTGCGATCACACCTATTGAATATCTAACTCAATGTAGTAGTGCAATGTTTTTCTGTTAGAATTAGCTACTCTAATAAACAATAGATGAAATATGGAAGATCCAAGATTAACACTGAACAAGATGGCAAAGACAAGGACGAAGACCAAATATGTGAATGAAGCCAGGAGAACAAGTGTGCAAGGGAAACAAGGTAAAAATGAGTACCCCCATAATCATGGTAAACCAAAACTACATGTTAAATAGTTCACGGTAAGCCAACAACCACTAGTGACAAATGATTGTTCATGGTCATCCAAAAATCAATTGTTAAATGCATGGTTTGTGGTACTCCAAAAACCACTTGTAATGGTTACGGGTAGACCAAAACCCGTAATATGTTGAATGGTCAAGGGTAAACCAAAACGCATGATTATGTAATGGTTAAGGATAAACCACAAAAATATAGGATGATTGGTCATGATAAGTACAGCAAGCAAACGAAAACGAACATAATTCAAGAAGACCAAGATGCAAAAAGCACAAGCAAGAAGATAAAGACAAAGACAAAGAAGGCCAAGACCCAGATTACACAAGTATTCATTGAGTAGGAGTGTTGGAGTATAAAATATACTTGTTGTAATGATCGAAACCATGACTTGTTGAGCAATTGAAAATGAAGGAATGACCTATGAGAGTAAGGTGTCCAATATTTATCAAGTGATTAGGTGTCCAACATGATTTAATATTGGACCATGTGTGTTTTAGATAAGAAGATAAGGTGGAGTTATCTTGGGCCCCAGAAGATCAGGTCATCATCAATGTCTATAGAGACATTGAGATCTTATAAAAATGTATTCAGTGTGAGCAATTCAATAATATATAGAAATTATTGTGTGCACAATCTCTTTGTGTACCTCTCTATCTCCATGTCTCAATTTTTTAATACAGGAACTAATACAGCAAAGGAGGCCTGTCATGTAGGATAAAAAGGGCAAAGAACAGAATCCTCATGTTCCATTAAAAACTAATAATTGTGTGGTTGTTATTTCTTCATCCACTTGGTGCAGGGCTTGCCAAGAACCTCACAAAGAATATCAGTGTGCAATTTTCAACGATCTGGCTAATAATGTTCAGGTTGAGAATCCTGAGGAGCATGTTGATGAACCAGGGGGCACTTCAAATGCCATGTGGACCGATGAGGTGATCAAATGGAGGATTTTGATCAGATCTTCACCCAATCTTGAGCTAATACAGGGAAGGTATTGTCTTTGCCCAATAGTTGGTTTGCTGCACTAAACAATTGCATGGTTGACCCTGAAATTTCAGTTCTATAGCATACGGCGAAGCCTTCGAAGGAAGATATTTGAAAGAAGAGAGCTGCCATGGTGGCTGAGGTCCAAAAGAATTACTGCAAGAGGAAAAAGGCCACAAATGTGCACCAAAACATGCAGCCCACACCTTCAAAAAATCTGCTGCAGCTTGCTGATTTGCAGCTGCAAATTTCCTCACATGTTCTTGTTTCTAATTGTGATTTGGCACTTGAGTTATTAAAAATTAAGATATTGGTTCCCTTGTTAGAATTATTGCAGATGCCTGATCAAAAGCAAAAGGTAAGCAAAAGGTAGCTAGGCTGCTTGATTTTGGTGAACCCACTGAAACAACAGATGACAACCTTAAGGTTTATTTGGAGTATGCAAAATCAGAAGATGATCCTCCTTTCTTCATTTCCTTAGTTGTTAATGATTTATTGTTGCATAACTGTATGTTGGCTTTTGGGGCTCCCAACAATGTCATGCCATTGGAGGTAATACTAATTGGGATTAAAGATTTCTAAGCCATATAGAAATGTTTATGCTATGGGTTCTAAGGAAGTTTAATTACGTGGCATGGTTAAGGATCTTCAAGTTCATTTGCATGTGTACCCTAATAAGGTGCTAACAATGGCTGTAGTGGTTGTAGATTGCCAGCCAAATGGGCGATGTTACTTTCTAGAAAGTGGGCTGCTAGCATGGGAGGAAACATTCAAATGGATTGGTCATATGTTAATATTCTGGTTGGAAATGGATTTGTGATCTGGTTGGACTGTGAACAACAACTTTTGCATGATGTGGATGATCCAAGACAGCAAGCAAATTAACCTCTTTATGAACCAGCAGTAAAAGAGGTAGATTTACCAGCATAAAAGTGGTTAGAAGGGCTTTGGAAGATAAACTTTGATGGTGCATGTTCAAGGTACCGAGCTTGTGCAAGAATGGTCTTCACATCCCCCAATGGTAAATCTTTTCCCTACTCTTTCCAGTTAGAATTTGATGATACTAACAATGTTGCAGAGTACGAGACCTTGTTGTTGGTGTTGAAGCAAGCAAGAGACTTTGGAATCAAGATATTAAAGGTTCTAGGTGATTCAAATCTAATTGTCCATCGAGTTCGAAACCTTTGTGGCACAAAGAAATCGCGATTGAAACAGTATCGACATGCAATTTGGGATGAAGATTGAACTCTTCGATGCATTTATTGTTCTTGTCCCATGAGAGGAAAATCAGCAAGCAAATGATATGGGAAGAATCAGCAGCTAGCTTTAAGCCATACATGGACACCCCTTTTGCTAGGTGTCAAGTTGAGTTAATTTTCACCCCTTCGGTAGTACAATAGTTCTTGGCAACAAATTTGTGCAATTAAGGGATAATAAAATCCCTAAAGGTTCGTTGCCCTTAGAGGATCTCTTTGATAAATCTGATCATTTTAAAAAGTCTTTGACATCTAATGTCAATGAGCAAGTTGTTCAAATGAATGTTGGATTTATTGAGAGCTCGAGGGAAAGACTTATCAAAATTGTTAATTTTTATGGTTACTCCAAAAAAGTGTTTTCACCTTTGCTAGGAAAGCACTTTGTCTCCTAGCCCCTTGGCGATGATTTATGGACATAGGGATGGCTCAGTTTGAATGGACGATTGACCTTGGTTGGAGTGCATAGATCCCTTACCTAGGAGGTTGTTACCCAATCATCATGATGACTAACCCATTGGGTGCACACCATGTGGGAGTTAGTTGCTCAATTAGGTGAAGTACCTACCTAGGAGGAGGAGCGTTGGGCACTTGGGGGAGGGAACTCAGCTTTGGAGCTTAGGACCAATGATATATACCTTGGATGCTTGGGTTGAATGGATAGAGGTTGTTTATGGACTCAGATACATATGATGAGGAGGAGCATTGGAGCTTTCTAACCACATTGGCCACATGAGAGTAGCATTGGGCACATGAGATAACATGTGGCACATACTTAGAGGAGTGGCTTGCATGAGGACACTTGGACAACAAACCACCATGGAAGAGGGAGTGTTGGACTAACAGCTTATTGGAGAGCACAACATCTTGGAGGGGCATTGAGCCCAAGGAGGATCATGCTTGGAGGGCATTTCATTTTGGGGGTTGGATGAACCCTAGTTTGACACATGTACACCTTTGTATTAAAGAGCACTCCATGTGGGGTTTCCTTGTTGGTTATCTATATGGACTTATGTCCTTATTTTATGTTAGCCTCCCTCACCTCTTGTATATATATAAGGGAGGAGAGAGGTCTTTTATTTATTATCATCATTGTGCTCTATTCTTTGTATCATATTGGAGAAGTCTTATAAGAAGCTAGACACTAGGGTTCATGAGGAAACTCTAGGAACATGATCTTTGGGTTCATGAGGAAACCCTGGGGGGGGGGAGAGAGAGAGAGAGAGAGAGAGAGAGAGATCTTGAAAGTTCACGGAGAGATTACTCACGTGTGATGCTAGTGTTCACTCTTTTGATGCTAGGGTTTGTGCTATGCATGTAAACCATAGACAAGAACACGACATTGAAGATGATGATGATGATTACGACTCCTATTGTAGCACTAGGGTTTCTACAGTAGTAGAAGACACGGAGAGTGGAGCTAATGCCTTGCATGAGTTTGGAGACGTGTTCTTTTGGGATGTAAGGCTAGGGAAAGATCATGGAGCGATAAGTTTGATGAGTCTTGAGCTTGGTATGATGCCTTGCTTGGAAAAAAACTCAGTTATTGTATTCTCGATGTTACAAGGAGGTTTTGATGCTTGTGTTAATGCAAGAGTTGAAGACCTAGAGTGTGAGGACTCAAACCCTATGATGGACATGTAGATTTGAAAGCTAGTGCTAGAATTTTCTTGCCATGTACTTGTGTGATGCAATACGGCTAGGGTTTGCAAATCCTAAGGAAGACAACAATGGTAATGTGAAGAGCTTGTGTGATACAAGCTTGTTGAAGCCGAGGACTTGTGGCTGATCAATGTTAATGCTAGCTTGTTGTGGATCTTTGGTGGTGGCTAGGGTTTTCATGGTTTTCCCTAGCTAGGGTTTGGAGAGCTAGAGATTGTACCAACTGTGATAAAGTTGTGGTATGTACATGTACTTCATTTCTTCTATTATATATATATATATATATATATATATCTGGAGTTTCAAGCTATCCAAGATTGTCAAATTGCACATTCGATTTTCTACTTGCATAGTCTTCTTGATTGGGTAATTTCCAGCACTAGTTCACATTGATTTGACATAACATAGAGTTGAAATTGTTAAGTGATTTCACATATAACCTGAAGCTAAGTTGCAGGAAATGACCCCCTGGGTGTCGTACCAGTACCCGAAACCTGTCGAAATGCCGAAACGGGTACGAAACTCCACCTAAACGTCGTCGGTCGTACCATACGACGTTTACCGATTTGGAAATGTTGTACGTTACAGCCAACGACATTTCAGTGGAGTTTCGGCTTGTATGACAATCGTTTCGCTAGATTTTTTGTTGTTTACGGGCCTGGCCAAGTGGCCAAGAGGGTCGTGGGTCCCTTTGGTGGCAAAAAATACCCTCGTTAACCACTAATAAACATTTTAAATGTCCAAACATCATCACCATTTCACCCACCCTATTAATTAAATTATCTTTCACCCACCCTATTATTTATCTTTCATTTTCATCCTTTTACTTAAATTTTTAACATTACCATTAATTGTTTCAGGATGTTTGAGAGTGGTTCCAACTTCATTGGACTTCATATGCAGAAAGTAGAATTTTAGGTCCCATTCAAAATTCAGGATTTCAAGATTGGCAGGATTATAATGTTTCCACTAGATTGTATCATGTGTAAGGGTATGGAACTGGCATTTAATCAAGAGCAGCAAGCCCTTTGTGTACCTCAATGTCCATCGGTTAACATTTTTGGGGTTGATCCAAGTGTCCTCATGCAAGGAATTACACCTATAACTCTGTGCCACATGTCTTAGACATGGTTTTCTTTCTAAAATGTCATTTATGTGTATCATTATTTTTTCTTGCAAGATAATGTGTTATTTAATATATATATATATATATACGACATTTCCCCCGACGTTGCAATTTTTGGAGGGTCGCGTTTCCTGACGTACCCGTTTCGGAAACTTCCAGACATTTCCTTGTTTCGTGCAACTTAGACCTGAAGATAAGAGAGCAGATTTTATGCAGTAACAAAGTAAATTTCAGATCTAGTATATGCTTGGAAAAATGTGCCCTAAGGGCTGCAACTTGTTGGCATTTGTCTGGTATATTTTCTCTTGAGCTACCTAGTGTGTTGGATTGAAGTGAAGTATAATATTGTCTCTAGTTTGTTGCTATAAATTAATATTTCAGATCATCCTAAAGCTGAAAATTCATAGAGATTAGAACTAAGAAACCTCTAGTAAGAGATGAAATTTCAGATTTGGATTAATTGCTCTCGATCAGAAATTTCAAAATGGTTTCAGAGCTAATTTGATTGAGATTTCCTTCTTGCCGATTTGAAGACCGGATATTTCAGTTGTTGTAAAATGGAGTGGTTGTTGGGTGGTGAAACCGTGAAGAATTTGATGGGTTGAAACTCTAGTTGTTCTTGTGATGAGTGTGTTTTCACTTGTGATAGGTGGGAAATCTACTACATGAATGGCAGTTATAAAGTTATTATCAGCAGGTGAGATGCCCGGGAGATAGGTGGTTGATATGTTCCAAGGGATGCCAACATGTTTTCATCTATGATTGGTGGTAGATCTACTTGATTATTGGTTGGCTTGGATTTATCTTCAGCAAGTGAGATAGATGCCTAAGAGAGAGGTGGTGGATTTGTTCCAGGGGATGCCAATATGTTTTCACCTGTGATTGGTGATATATCTACTTGATTGTTGGTTGGATTGGATTTATCTTCAGTAGGTGAGATGCCCAAGAGGACCTGTGATAAGTAGTTGAATTGTTCCTGTGGATGCTCGTGTGTTCTCACCTGTGATAGGGGACTGTTCTATTTTTATTGGTGGTTGGTATGGATTTATTTTCAATGGGTGAGATGCCCAAGATGACCTATACAATAGGTGGTTAATCTGTTGCAATGGATACCAATGTGTTCTAATTCATTTATGGATGGCATGGATTTATTTTCAACGGGTGTGATTCCTAGGAGGACATGTGATAGGTGGTTGATTTGTTCCAGTAGATGTCAATGTGCTTTCACCTATGATAGGTAGAAGATCTACTTCATCAATGGCTGGTATGTCATCTATATTTCAGTAAGTGTGATGCCTAGGAGGACTTATGATGGGTGGTTGATTTGTTATGGTGAATACCAATGTTTGGAGTGGATTGATGCATGTGATAGGCATATTTAACCATTAGATTGTTTGTTGGTTTTTGGAGCACAAGATGTGCTGATTCATTTTGTGATAGATTGATGAGTATTCATTGATCTATTTTTGTTGAATTGTAACTCTTACGAGAATGGCAACCTTGCTCAATTTTAGTGATTGTTGCAAATGGAGGGAGCTTCCGGCATTATCCCTTAGGAGTGTATAGGTTGTACATCTTGTACATTTGTGGAGAGAACAATCATGGATGTGATAGTTAGTGATCTTGTGCATTTTCACATATGGTGGTGGAAATAGTAATTGATTCCAAGCTTACCGTTGATGGGAGTAGTGATGAGTACGATTGACAAGGTTGTTGAATTCTCTCAAGAAAAGGGAGTTGACCACAATGATACTCTTGCTTCAAGATTCTCTCAATAAGAGGGAGGTGACCTTGTTGAGGTTGTTGCTTTAGTCGTTAGAGGTTTTGAGGTGCATAAGAGGTGTTCTCATACTCACAGTGTGATGATGACCCTTTATGGGTTGTTGTTACTCTTCCCACGAGGTTGTATTTAAAGATCGTTGAGTTGAGATGTATGCAAATTTATCTTGTGCTTTGGATAGGTCTAACCCACTTACCTTGGTCTTGTTGGAAATGTGATTATCTTTGCAAGATGTCTTGATCAACTCTTGATGTGTTGCCAAAATATTTTGGCCCATGATGATGACTTTAGAGATGATGGAGTTTTGACAAGTTATTGTTGATGTCTTCCTTGCTCTAAAGTGATTTTAGTGTTCGACACAAAGCATTGATCCAAGGTTATGTTCCTTCATTTTTCATAGATGGTAATTGTTCTTTTGGAGCCCTTAGCAGAGGGGATGAGGGAGTAGTAACTTTGTTTCATGGTGTAAACCAAGTGGCTTTCTTGTATTCTCCTTGCATGTGCACTAATCAAAGGCTAAGATGTAGATTGCTTGGTTGATTACTCAGAGATAGACACACCTTCGTGAGTAGTGATTGCTTGGA
>ML791080.1:303381-318124 GCA_009831015.1 Picea engelmannii | reverse complement strand
GGAGTAGTAACTTTGTTTCATGGTGTAAACCAAGTGGCTTTCTTGTATTCTCCTTGCATGTGCACTAATCAAAGGCTAAGATGTAGATTGCTTGGTTGATTACTCAGAGATAGACACACCTTCGTGAGTAGTGATTGCTTGGATGTTGGGTGTAGCTCTTGTAAAGTAAGTATGATGTTCTATTGTGATGGAGGAGGATTTTTTCAACTTTGTGGAGGCACTGGATTTACTGGTTGTAGTTTCAGAGAGAGTTGATGGGTGTTACAAAAAACACTTTTCTAATAAAGAGGAGTGTTATCCTTTAGGGTTACTCCAAAAGTGTTTCCACCTTGCTAGGAGAGTGTTATGTCTCCTAGCCCCTTAGTGATGCTTCAAGTACATAGGGATGACTCAGTTTGGGTGGACACTTGACCTTGGTTAGTGTGTTATAGCACTCTCCTAGCCCCTTAATGAAGCTTCAAGGGCATAGGGATGGCTCAGTTTGAACTTTGGGTGGATGCTTGACCTTGGTTAGAGCGCTAGCAGAGTGCTCTTACCTAGAATATTGTTACACTAACCAGCATGATAACTAACCCATTGGGTGCACACAATAGGGGAGTTGATTACTCAATTAGGGGAAGCACCTTGTTAATTGCCTAGATAAATTATTTCCTTCTGATTTCCTTGCTGGAAATTAGATTTGCAGCTCACAGAATAAAATACACTAACTGAATAATTAATTGAAATAAACTAATCAGCGAAAGCAACTGGAAACCAAATTTCACACATGCACACAGAAAATTTATGCCCTTTAAATCAGCTTCTCATTAAATTACTCCAAGCTTACAAGGGCTCCCCAACTAGGAAAATAGCCCACTGAGAAAAGAATCAAATTACAAGAAAACCTGGTTGTTCTGACCCTCGATTGAAGAAACCCTCTTCCCGATCTACCCAGATCTGCCTATTGGACACTAAGATTTGCACTAGATCTACCTGTTGGTCCTCAAATCTACAAGATCTGCCTATTGGTACCTCATATCTGCTAGATGTGCCTATTGATACCTCAGATCTACAATCGATATGTTCGTTGATACCTCAAATCTGCTAGATCTTCCTAGTGATACCTCAGATCTGTTATATCTACCTCTTGGTAGCTCAAATTTGCACTAGATCTATCCACTGGTACCTCAGATCCGCAATAGATTTGTCCGTCGGTACCTCAAATCTGCTACATCTGCCTGTTGGCACCTCATATATGCTATATCTACCTGCTCGTACCTCATATCTGCCAGATTTTCCCGCTGGTACCTCATATTTGCACTAGATATGTCCTCTAGTACCTCGGATCTGCTAGATTTGTCCGCTAGTACCTCAGATCTACTAGATCTTCCCGCCGGTACCTCAGATCTACTAGATCTGCCTACGCGGACTACCCAGACTTGTCCTTCTTATCAGATATGTCTGTTGTTGCCCTACCTGCTCTCTTCTCTTTTGGACTAATTTCTGGATGAAGCTCCTTTATCACCCTTAATGATATCTCCTTGAGAAAAAGTCCTTTGCTCTCTCTATGAGTCACTGACTCCAATAGATGTGTCGTGCATGTTATCCCTTGAGCTAATCTCTAGATAAAAGTCCTTCTTCACCCTTGCTGAGATCCTCTTGAGTCACAGTCCTTCGTGTCTCAAGCACTCAAGGTCTCTTGAGTAAAAGTCCTTTTCTCTCTCTTGAGTTGTGTGTCTTTCTCCTTCACTTAGCCTTGCTTTTATAAGCTTGATTTGTTGATTGAATCTATAACCCTAATCTCCAAAGTGATTGACAGTTGAGATTAGATCTCACCTCACTTGAGATCAATGGTCGAGATTCATTTAATTCACTGATGCAATTAACCTTAGCATTTCATTAGATTAAACTCACTTTTCTTATAAAAAGCACTTTACTTTAATAATTCCTTTAACTAGAGTAAATTATTAAGGTTGAAGGCTTTGGACGACTTCTACACGTCTAGACACTTAGACTGGTGCAGAAGTACCTATCCGATGCTACAAACATCAACATACCTACCTAGGAGGAAGAGTGTTGGGAACTTGGACGAGGGCACTTAGCCCTTCGAGCTTGGGACCATGTGATATATACCCTAGAAGTTGGACAATTCACTTCAGGACACTTGGGTTAAGAAGCATACTTCATGAAGGTTGGTGATGGAACCAAACACATATGTTGAGGAGGAACATTGGATCTTTTTTAACACATTAGCAAACATCAGAGTAGCACTAAGCACATAAGAAGACATGCGGCACACAGTTAGAGGAGGAATGGGTTGCATGAGGACACTTGGACAGTGGACCACCGTGGAAGGAGCATTGGACTTACAAATTGTTGGAGAGGGCACCATCTTGGAGGAGGGGCATTGAGCCCAAAGAAGATCATGCTTGGAGGTCATTTCACTTTGGGGGTTGGATAAACCCTAGATTAACACATGTACACCCTTGCATTGTAAAGCACTCCATGTGAGGTTGCCTTGTTGGTTACTTGTATGGACTTGTGTCCTTATCTTATGTTAGCCTCCCTGACCTATTGTATATATAAGGGAAAAGAGAGCTCTTGTATTTCTTATCACCATTGTACTATATTCTTTGTATTGTCTTAGAGAAGTCTAGTACAGAGCAAGACATTAGGGTTCATCATGAAACACTAGGAGCATGACATTAGGGTTCATGAGCAAACCCTAGGAGAAGACAAGAAGAGAGATAGATGTCTTTAATGTTTATGGAGAGATTACTATTGTGCAATGCTAGGGTTTTCTCTTGTGCAATGCTAGGGTTTATGTCATGCATGTAAGCACTAGAGAAGAGCATAATGTTTAAGATGATGACAATTATCATGGTTCTTGTTGTAGGACTAAGGTTTCTATCGTAGTAAAATCCATGGAGAATGGAGCTAACGCCTTGCATGATTTTGGAGTGTTATTCTTATGGGATGTAAGGCTACGACAAGATCATGGAGATGTCGTGTTATTCTTATGGTGATGTCATGCACAATAATGATTCCAAGGTGATGTAGTTACACAAAGAAAGTCCACACCACTCCAGCACGAGCCTACACAGACTCCATCTATCCTCCAAAGCAATGTACTCCACTGGGTCAGCTACCCCTTGCAAGAACATTGTCAAAGCCCTAGGTGTCACCGGTCCATCTCTAATCCTCCAAATAGGAAACCAAGCTGCCACATGTCAACTAGGACTTGAAGTCCTCCTCTATGATGCACAACACTCCACATCCTCTATAGGGCACTCTCTCAACAAGTGACTCATCCATGAGGCCTCAATGAAGGGTGTCCACCAAATTGCCATGAGATTTCCACACCTGAAGGAAGAACACCAAGCCTGCAATCACTTGAGGTCAAGCATCCACTGAGCAAGCTATCTCAACTGTGCATATCCATCACGGACCATCTCTCATGCCATAACCCATCTCATACCATCCAGGGGCTAAACATACACCATGGACCCCAAATCTCATGAAGCACCCCCAAACATGGTGTAAATACTTTCTAAGTAACCCGAAAACCTAACACTCCCTCTTTATGAGGAAAGTGTTTACACCGACACTAGTTGACTCCCATTTTAACTCCACCAAACTTGCTATCTACAAATCAGTGCTAGCTACGGTCCCAAAATCAACCACTATCATTTGCAACAAAGTTGTCAACCATACTATCACAACATCTCAATCATCCAATGAATAATGACCATCTGTGAATATGAAGGAATATCTCTCTGGGGCAAAAGCAACTTGCCAAACGCCATCACCCTCCAAGTCAGCATCACAAGCCAATATCAACGAACACAACATCATGAACACTCTAGGATATCCTAGAAAGACAATCATTTCTCCATACAAGATCAAGGCGATCCTGGAATACAAAGCTTGTAGTACAGTCATCAAACTATGCATGGTCATCATTAAACTTGTCAACATGATAATCCCTCTCATGTACCTCAAATCCTCTAGAAATTGAACCAACCTAAACTAGGTCAACTCCCCCATCTCAAGAGAATCCAAAAGTAAGAGCATCACCAAGGGAAATTCCCTCTATCTGAGAGAATATGGAAACCCTCCTGGCTCTATACTCCATAATACTCCCATCAACTGCAAATATGGAATCAAACTCAACATCCTCCATCAACGTAGCACACCTCTCGTCCACTGACCATCTGGAAGTCTCATGGATGGAAGAAACCAATTCTACATGACTAGCATATCTTCTAGAAAGTGCATGCCCTTGTTGATGATATGGGCACTCCTATAGGCTCCTGAGCCTCTAGATTAGCAATCTCCACATTCTCCTCAATCATTGAAGGAGAACCCTACACACTAAAAGATCTCACATCCTCTTCTATATGAGATACAATCAGAGTGTCTGCCTCTGAACCTAAACCTGGCTCATTGATATATCGCCATGTATGTGCCCCCTGAGAACTGGAAGGCCATACTAACCTCTAGCTAGAACGTAAGAGTGTCACTGGATCAACAAGTGACTTGTAGAGGCCACCCTCTCTCACCCCTCTAGACAAAGTCCTTGGACTAGCTAGAGTACAATCACTGATGGTGCATTGATGTCCCTCAAAAGCAACTCTCCAATGTATATCTATCATGCAAGAAACTAAAAAGAAGTTTTTCCTCAACCACGGAACAAATAAAATATCACTCAACTCAAGAACATCACCTAAAGGCATCTAAAATGAGATGGAGCCAACTCACCTCACAAGGTACGCGACATCATCACCAAGCACCATAGTCATGCCCCCCTCTTGCTCTTGAATCCTATTGAACAAAGAACTATCATATGTCATGTGTCTCGAGGCTCCATTGTCCACATAGAAAACAACATTAGACACAGTGTTAGAAGATAAACAAGAAGTCATGGAAAAGGCAGTCTCAAACTAAGAGTTCATCTCCTCTAACCTATAACAATCCTAGTTGCACCATGTCTCGCACCCTTTCCCTTCTTCAACTGACACTAGTTGGCATAATGTCCCATCTCATGACGTGGGAAGCACATAACCTTACTCAAGTCCTTCGTTCTTGTATCTATCTCATCCTTCTTCTTCAATCATTTCTTGCTACCCTTCTTTGTATTCTTGACGAGATCGATAGCATCTAATTCCCCTTCTTGCTTCAAATAACACTACAATTTGATTTCTTCCTACACAAGATCAACCCAAAGGTTTGGGAAATCTAGTATGTTCTCCCAAGCATAAATACCCTGAACAGAAGACATCCAGGAAGGAGTAAGCCCATTAAGGGTGATGGACATTATCTACTAATCCTCCACCTTAGGCAACCAATTGATCCTTCAATTCACTGATCCTGGTCAAGCAACTCACCATGGTATCTGTCTTGCTCATGCGAATGGATGAGAGCTGATTTCGCAAGAGCATTTGCCAAGAAGCACAAGAATTACGAAATAACTTAACCAGAGCATCAAATATGCTTTGACCTAACTTCTTATCCAATATGTGTGGGATGAAACGATCATTCACAAAATCAAGAATTATTCTCTTCACCTCGGCTTCCTTCTTTCGATGATTGGCCAAATGTGTTGGATCGATAAGTTCTAGAATTTCCTTCTCAACATGCTCCCAAAGATCGGCCTCCTACATAAGAATTTGAAGCCCAAGCTTCAGGCTTCCATGGAACAAAATTAAAAGCTCCATCCACCCTGTCACTCTCTAAGACCGAGAGTCGCCTTACACATCCTAAACAAGTCTCAAAAGCACAAATTCAGTAGTATGTGAAGTAGACAAAATCCTTTATATAGTACAAATGTTTCTCCCAAGAAACCTAGGGTTTCTCACCCAATGACCTCAACTAGGCCAAGCACCAGCCCTAGGAAAACTCCAGCTGAAATACAAACTCCCTCTTACTCAAAAGTGATCTCAACCATAACAAACTTTGATCCCATGTGGAAATTTCTTGCACTTGAGCAATTAATGCAAAACTGAAGTTTCATCTTCTTCCTAGAAGATTTCTAGGATCCTAGCCCTAGAATTTTCAGTGTTTAGGGATGCTGTAAATTAGAGTATAAAACAGCAATGGAAAGATCACAATAATTCACTTCAAACAGCCCCAAACTTCCCGACAATTCAAGGAGAAAAGATATCGAACAAAGATATAAGTTTCAGCCCCTTCCAAGGCAACTTATCAACCAATAATCAGACTTGAAAACGGACTTTTACAGCAGTACAACAGCAATAAAATCATCCCCTTATATTCTAACTTTGATGTCAAATCACTAAACAATTTGCTCTTTTACTTATGTTTAATCAGCAAGACATAAATGGTTGTAAATAGCAACAAAGCATAAAGAACATATATAGCTCAATTTCAAATCTTAAAATGACACGAGATGTGGACAGCTGGGAACTTCGTATATAAGTTCAATATGAAGTACAAGTACACACCATAGCCTTCTCTCAAGGCTAGTACAAAAACTCCAACTATTCAAAAAGCCCTAGCTAGTGTAAATCATCAGACCATAGTTCAACCAAGAAGATTCAAGTGCAAGAATCTCTCCAACACAACCTCCAAGGCAAGGCATCCTCCTCTTCTCTTCTTCGCAAATCCACCCTAGGGTTTTCTCTCAAAACCCTAATCTCCCATCTCCAAAGAATAAACCCTGACCCTATAACTCCAAGATGCTCTAGGAAACCCTAGTGCCTCAGGAAAGAGAGACAATACAAATGAACAATTAAGAGAGAGAGAGGAAGTGTGAACTCTCTTCTCTTAGTCACATCCAAGTCACCTACTTCGAGTTCGAATTTGAATTCAACAACCTTGAAGTTCAATAAAATTTTGGTAATAAAATTTGACATAAAATTCGACATACTATAAAATTTGAAAATTTAAAAATATATATAATAAAATGAAAAAGTTATTGCTCCCATTAAAAAACAAACCATCTAACAACTTAAATATACATCATGATATATTATTTCATTAGAAAGAAGGCACCAATCACTAAATGCACCATATTTAATGAACATATTATTTCATTAGAAAGAAAGGAAGTAACAATCACTAAATGCACCATAATTAATGAACAGAAGATCGTGTAGCCATGATATGATCAGAAGGTATATAAAGATTCCATTTTATACATTACATTGTGCATAATTAATACCTTCTAGGCCAATTTGAAACCCTATATAAATACATTACATTGTGTGTGATTGAGAAATGTGTTAATGACTACTACGAATAAAATTAACTTGTGTTATAAATAAAAAAGGAACCTACAGGCTGGAGGCTGGTGTGAATCCCAATTCAACCTTCGATTTGTGTGATCTAACCCTCTCGAAGGAGCAAGGATGGAGGCAAGGGCATCGACGTTGGGCAGCGGAAGAAAACCAACATCGGGCTCTGGAGTCTGTGTGCACCGCAGAGAAAATTGGACTGAAACTACTCTAGCATCAGGCAGCTCAAGCCCAAGGGGAAATGAAAACCACGTGTAGCGAGCGGATAGGGTTCGATTTCTTTTAAAAAAAAATTGATCTATCGAGTTCCAGGGTCAAGTTTCAACGAACCCGCACGGTTATAGGAAAATTTACTCGCCTTGGAGTTCGTGTTCGACTTGAGATCTGAACTAGGGCCGAATTTGTTCGAAAGGCATTCAAATTCTACGAATTCTGAATTTCAAGCCAAAAATGCGCCGAATGCGGTGACTTAGATCACATCTCATCACAAGAGTGAATACAAGTGAATGAAAAGAATATGTTATGGAAAGACTATCCTTCCTCTATTTATATGAGAGGTAAGTGAGGCCAACAATCCTACGTTGGCCTGAAGCCCTTACAAGCAACCTACATGAGCCCTTGTAGGCCACAAGTGAGACGTTCACTCTAGAATACAAGTGTCATGCTCTAATGGCAATGTCATGCACAATAATGACTCCAAGGTGATGTAGCTACACAAGGCAAGCCCACACCACTCTATCACGAGCCTTCATGTACTCCATCTATCCTCCAAAGCAATGTACTCCATTAGGTCAGCTACCCCTTGCAAGAACATTGTCGAAACACCAAGTGTCCCCAAGCCATCTCCAATCCTCCAAATAGGAAAGCAAATTGCCACATGTCAACTAGAGCTTGAAGCCCTCCTCCATGATGCACAATGCAAAACATCCCCTATAGGGCACTCTTTAAACAAGTGGCTCCTCCATGAGGCCTCAATGAAGGGTGTCCATCAAACTACCAAGAGATATCCAACACCAAAGGGAAGAACATCAAGCCTACAATCAATTGAGGTCACACACCCACTAAGCAAGCTATTTCAATTCTGCATATATCCATCAAGGATCATCTCTCATGCTACAATCCATCTCGAACCATCTAGAGGTTGAACATACACCATGTACCCCAAACCCCCAAACATGGTGTAAATACTTTCGGAGTAATCCAAAAATCTAACATTCCAACACGTGCTGTTCATGCTGATTTGACATAACATAGGGCTGAAATTGTTAAGTGGTTTGACATATAGCTTGAAAACAAGAGAGCAAATTTTCTACTATAAATCTGTTGTAACAAGGTGATTTTCAAATCTGGTATATGCTTGGAAGAGTGTGCCCTAAGTGCTGAAACTTGTTGGCATTTGTTTGGTATCTTTTCTCCTGAGCTGCCTAGTGTGTTGGGTTGAAATGAAGTGAAATATTATTCATTGTTTGCCGCTGCAAATTAATATTTCAAATCAACCCTAACGCTGAAAGTTCATAGGCATTAGATCTAAGAAACCTCTAATAAGAAAGGTGAAATTTCAGATTTATATTAATTGCCTTTAAAGGAAATGTTTGAAAAAACCAATCTTTCAAAGTTTGACATCTGATGTTGATGAACAAGTAGTTGAAGTGAATGTTGGGTATGTTGAAAGCCTAAGACTTGTCAAAATTGGGTGCACTTGCACTATCGAGAAAGAAAAACAATTGAGGATCTAATCAAGGAGAACAAGGATTTGTTCACGTGGTCTTCTGATGAGCTTAAAACCTACAACACTAAGGCTATTAAGCATGCTATCAAGCATGCTATCCCATTGAAAGAGAAGATTAAGCCATTTCAATAGAGACGGAAGAATATGAACATAAAACTTGCCCCTATCATGCAAAGGGAGTTGTATAAGTGATTGAAGGCCAAAATCATTACTCCCATCCGATATTCACAGTCATTGGAAAATATCGTGCATTTTGGAAAGAAAAACGATGAGATCAAAATTTGTATTGATTTCCATAACTTAAATTTGTCATCTGTGAAGGATAACTATCTGTTGCCAAGTATGAACCATGTTTTGCACATTGTTACAGGTGCGAATGGTGTCCATGTTGAATGGTTTCTCTAGGTAGAATCAACAGTTTGTCACCGTAGATGATGATATTTGCACGCCATTTAAATTTATGAATGTCAAGGTTACTTTTCAATTTGTTGATTTTCTTAACAAATTTATTGTTGTTTACCAGGATAATATCCCCGTGTTTTCTAAGCGCAAGGAAGACCACATTGACCATTTGAAGAAGGTTTTTGAAAGGTGTAGACCTTCTGGTATATTCTTGAACCCAAAAAACTCTGTTTTTTAGGTATTTGAGGAAAAGCTTATTGGACATATGGAATCCAAAAATGGGTTGAAATAGAGTCAACAAGGGTCCAAACCATTCAAGAGATTCTGCTACCACGAAACAAGAAAGTTGTCCGGTCTTTCTTTGGGCACAAATTTTTTGAGGTGGTTTATTCCAAATTTCACTAAAATCACTCATCCCATCTCAAATATGTTGAAAAAGGGGCAAGATATCACTTGGACTAATTAAACCAAGAAAGGACTTCTTGATATTAGGCCATCTTTATGTCAAGCACCGATGTTGGTGAGACCAGATTATCATAAAGAATTTCAAAAAAAATCTTTTGCTGTTGAATTTACCCCTATTTCCATGTTATTATAGATAAATGATAAAGGATATGAACAACACATAGTTTATGTACAAGGGACTGAAAGATGTCAAGCTTAAATACATCACCATGGAGAAGCAAGCGTAAGCCTTGGTCCAAGCATTGACGCAATTCAACAAATATGTTTGGAATGCAAAGATTGTAGCCTACCTCCCTCACCCAATGGTAAAAGAAATGTTATCACAGCAGCAGTGTTGGACCGAGAGGGGTAATTGGATCACAAAGATTCAAGAATTTGATCTCAAACTAAGGCCCATAAAGTTGGTGAGAGGGCAAGGATACTCCAAATTGATGGTTGAGGATAGTCTTGCTAAGGTTGAAACACTACCAAACAGGTACAAAAAAGTCCATTGGAGGTATGTCCAATTTTATCCCAATTACAATAGCAAAAATGGTATCTTGATATAATTTTTTTATTGCAAAATTTGCAAAGAAGCATGGAAACTACTCCCGACCAATCAAAAGCCCATTCAAGTCATTCCTACATTTTCTAGAGCTTGGGAGCAAATACGAAACATAGCCAAAGTGAATGGAATGTACTAGGAGCATAGGGTACTTTCTAAGAATGCTAAGTCATTTTTTAGGCATTCTGGGAGCTAGTTTACTCTGGTTGCCTGAGAAGCCAACTTGAACTACATTTAACCAATGTGATTCCATATCAGTTTGAAGATAGAGTCATGTAAATGAATTCTGTGGAAGATAGATTGGATTTTGTAATTGGATACCATTAGTGTGTTGCCTATGTATGTGATTGTGAGGTAAAGGGAAACTATGACCCTACATGCTTGTGAGTGTGAGGTAAAAGAAAACCATGAGACAGAGAGTGGCAACTTGCTAAGTCTCTAAGCATCAAGCTATGTTGAGTCTCTAAGCATCGAGATGACACCAAAGTTTGAACAAGTTGCAATCTCCATGAATGCCAAACCATAACCTTGAAAGAGATATTTCAATCATTGTCTAAAAAATTGGCATCAATAAAAAAATTGTTGAGGGTCCATGTTAGAATGTTATAGTGAGGACAGGTTCTCTAGTTGAGATAAAGTAAGTTATCTCAACAAAAGAATAAGTCCCAACCATTGATCAAGATTAAGTTCTAATGGTTGAGATCGTTTTACTATCATTCACATGGATCTCCAAGAGACATAAAAAGGCAAGTTGATATACTCTCTAGGGTATGAGAGACTTAAGTTAATCAAGCTGATTCAGGGGGAGGGAGAGAGTCATACCCTTGTACGGCTCTGTACAACCAGGCAAGTTGAGATTAGAGACAGTCGAGTTAGGGCTGAATATTCCCAGGCAGGTTGAGACTTGGACGACCGAGTTAGGGCTAAGTCTTCATAGCCAAGAAGGGGCCGATATATCTCTCAGATTGAGTGTCATACAGCAAAGCAAGGTACGGTCGATCCGTACAGAGAGAGCCAATTCATACAGCTGTAAAAGTCTGGGTGTCGTACAGCCAAGGAGAGCTGGAGGAAAAGCAATCTGAGATAAGAGATCCCTTACTTTCATTGTACATTTTTTTAAGAAAAAGAAAAGAGAAGAAGAAATTTTGCTGGCTTTCCCCCATTGGGATTTCCAGGGTATTTCCTGTGTTGTGTGGTTGTTATTTTTGTTCATTTAAATTGTGTATTTTATATCATATTTCTCTTCATGGTATCAGAGCCGAGAAGTTGAACAGCCCTCAGCAAGAAAAGGAACCGGGATCTTAAGTTAAAAATGGCAGGAAATGTCTGCAAGGCATGTCTTTCCAGTACTCAAACTAAGGATGTTTGGTACATCGATAGTGGAACATCCAATCACATGACTGGTCACAAACATTACTTCAGCAATCTGACAGAAAGAGAATTTGATTTCGAAATTCTGATTCGTGATGAGTATGCCTATCATCCTAAGGGAGTGGAAACTGTAAAGTTTGAGAGGGAGTCCGGAAAACCTCTCTATCTTTCAGATGTTCTCTATGTTCCTGGATTAAAGAAAAATCGTGTCTCAATATCTGCTTTAGAAGACAAGGGATATGAAGTGTCCTTCAAGGATCGAAGGGCATACATTAAACCAAAAGATCTAAGTAAGGGATCTGAGCAAGTCATTGGAGTAAGAAAAGACAAGTTGTACAAGTTACAATTCGACTTTCATTATGCTCTTGCTAGCAGCGGTGGCAGCAGAGATTATGAGCTATGGCACATGCATATGGCTCATCTTGGCCATGGAGCTCTTAATATTTTGGGCAAGATCGTGACAGGGATGCCTTCTTTCTCCACAGATCATGAGGTATGTAAAGGATGTGCTTTAGGTAAGTATGTAAGAGCACCATTTCCTAAAAGTGATCATCGTTCCAAATGGATTTTGGATTTGATTCATACTAATATGTGTGGTCCCGTGTCTTCTCTGTCCATAGGAGGAAAGTTTAAATACTATATCAGTTTTATAGATGATTTTTCTAGGAAAACATGGATATACTTTCTGACAGAAAAAACCTCAAAGGAGGTTCTCAAAAGGTTTCGAGAGTTCAAGGATTTTGTTGAAAATCAAACAGGGAAGAGAATAAAATTCCTTAGGTCTGACAATGGAGGAGAGTACACGTCTCATGCTTTCAAGAAATTCTGTGCAAAAGTTGCAATTAAGAGGGAGTTAACAGTTCCATATACCCCTCAACAGAATGGGGTATCAGAAAGAAAGAACAGAGCAATTGTTGGGGTAGCAAAAGCAATGTTGCATGATCAGGGTCTTCCCAAGTGTCTTTGGGCAGAAGCTTGCAACACTGTTGTATACCTTCAGAATAGAAGTCCTCACAGAGTGCTTGGAAATGTAACCCCAGAAGAAGCATTTACAGGGAAGAAACCAGACATTAGTCATCTTCATATTTTTGGATGTGTTGTCTACTGTCATATTCCTGCAGAGAAAATGACTAAGTTGGATCCCAGAACAGAGAGAGGAATTCTTGTGGGATACAGTGAGACATCCAAAGCTTACAGGGTCTACATTCCCTTCACCAGGAAGACGGTGGAACGCAAAGACATAAAATTTGAGGAAGAGAGAGCCTTCCAGAAATCCTATCAGAACAAGGATATCCTAGAAGCAGAAGCTCCTCGGCAAGAGGAAGTATCATCCTCACAGAATACAGGTCTTCCCACAGAAGGTCAACATGAGCAGCAGGAGGAAAAGCAGCCAGGATCCTCCAAAAAAAGGAAACCAAAGTGGGCCAAGAAGTTGTTGAAAGAAGCTAGTGAGCAAGTAAAGGCTCCTAGGACTTCAGTCAGAACGAGCATACCCCCTCTGAAATACTCAGTATATGTTTCTCTTATGAGTGAAATCAATGAATCAGAACCTACTTTCTTTGAAGAAGCCATCAAAGGGCAAGTTTGGAAGGATTCCATGATGGAGGAATATGCCTCCATAATGAAGAATGATGTGTGGGAAATAGTGCCCAGGACAAAGGACAAATTTGTAGTCAGCTCCAAGTGGATATATAAGATCAAGCATGTTGCAAATGGTAGCATTGAAAAATATAAGGCCAAGTTTGTGGCTCGTGGATTCTCTCAGAATGAAGGAGCGGATTATGACAAGACCTTTGCCCCAGTAGCTCGTTATACCTCCATTCAAGCAGTTATGTCTATTACCACTCAGATGGGGTGGAAGATCCATCAAATGGATGTCAAAACAGCATTCCTAAATGGAATAGTCGAGGAAGAAGTCTACATGGAGCAGCCACAGGGATTTGAGGTTCAGGATAGAGAGAAGTATGTTTTTCGTCTAAAGAAGGCTCTATATGGACTTAAGCAAGCACCCAAGGCGTGGTATTCCTGGATTGACAACTATCTCTGGAGTATTGGATTTATCAAAAGTGATGTTGATCCCAATGTATACCTGCTTATGGTTAAAGGGGATCCTCTCATTCTTGATCTTTATGTTGATGACTTGTTTTTCACAGGGGCAGAAAATCTAATTGCAGGATGCAAGAAAGATTTGGAAAAAGAATTTGAAATGAAGGATTTGGGATTAATGCATTACTTTCTTGGTCTTGAAGTTTGGTAGCGGGAAGGTGAAATTTTCCCTGGCCAAGGAAAATATAGTCGAGATTCTCAAGAGATATGGGATGGAGGACTGTAAATCCATGGCTACTCCCATGATTACAAACTTGAAAAAACTAAACACCTCTGAGTCAGAGAAGGTGATGTTAATGTTTAAGCCATTATTATAATTCTTTGAAATACACAATCACAGCAACATAAGACAAGATCACTGAGAAATACACAATCACAAGAGACACAGCATTTATCCTGGGAAACCCTCTAGGGGAAGAAAACCCAGCAAAACTTCCTTATTATAGATAGCCAATACAATGCCAAGAGATAACTCAAACAAGTACAGAAAGTTCTCTCCCAAAGATGCGCCTCTCTCTCTCTCACTCTTCTCCAACTGCAACTCTGAAACTTGTCTCTCAATGAACAAGTGAGTGTGTGTCTAAGTGAGGCGCTAGCCTCCTTATTTATACAAGACTGGCACATGTGGAAGTGTCTTTTCACTGGCAGGGCCGACTTCTTCTAGGTGGTTATCACCACCTTTACTATATTTCGGGGCCTCTTTGATATATTCTGAGGCCGACTTCTTCTTTTGCCTATTACAATTATGTTATGACCAATCCGCAAAAGGGGATTTGGTCCTTTTACAATAGCCGACATGATCAATCCACAATGGGGATTGATCTAATGAATAATATATCAAATAATAATAAGAATACACTTTGCAGTTACATTATTTCAACACTCCCCCTT
>ML791080.1:280404-296677 GCA_009831015.1 Picea engelmannii | reverse complement strand
GTGCCCCTGTGTGGGGTGAGGAAGCCCATGAGTTGGGTGTGCCCATGAGATGGGTGTGTGGTTCCTCTCTGAGACGGAGATGGAACGTTGTGTGCCCCTATGTGGGGTGAGGAAGCCCATGAGTTGGGTGTGTCGTTCTCTCTGAGACGGAGATGAAACGATGTGTATGCATGTGAAGGGTGAAGGAGCCCATGTGATGGGTTTATTGTTCTCCTCTATGTAGAGAGTTGAGATGATGTGATACTCCAGATGATTCTCCTGTGAGACGCAGTGAGATAGAGATCTGTTGAGTAGGACGTTCATGTGACTGAGCACAAGTGGACGTGATCCTAGTGGTTGAGCACTAGTGAGTGTGTATTCTAATGATTCTCCTGTGAGACGCAGTGAGATAGAGACTTGAACGTCCATGTCATTGAGCACAGATGGACGTGCCCCTAGTGACTGAGCACTAGGTGCATGAGATCCCTCACTATATTGTCCAAGAGTCAAACTTACTTGTAACCCTATTTGTGATGTAAAGGGTACAGGTCGGCCCCACCATAAAGTGAAAGATAATTGATGTAAAAGATAATTAATATGGTGATTATTAATTATATTTTGAGTTATTGAGGTCGACCCTATTGTGCCAATAGACACTACTTTTGATATGTCCAGTCTAATATAAATAAAGGTAATTTTCCCATTGAGGAAAAATAACACAATTGTGAGTTTGGAAATTTCAGCAAGTACTTGTTCTTGGGCTGAAGTGCGCACCTCTCTTGGGTGCTAGTCTTCTAGGTTTTGTGAGCACCCTTTTGTGTGCTAGGTTTATGGCGTGGTCAGTCTTTTTCTTGAAGAATATAGCAAAGGATTGGTTGGGTTTTCTTCCCTTGTTGAGAAGGGTTTCCCAGGATACTTCTTGTGTACTTGTGCATGGTATTTCTTCTTGTGATCTTGGTTGCTGCAACAAATTGTTTATGGTGTAACTGCAATTGTCTATGGTTAAAGTAAAATGCTAAAATTGGAATGAACTTCATGCTTGAGCCTAGATTATTGAAAAACATCAGGGAGTAATAGAGAACACCTTCCTCACTAAGAGGGAGTGTTAGAATGTTATAGTAAGGACAGGTTCTCTAATTGAGATAAAGTAAGTCATCTCAACGAAAGAATAAGTCCCAGCCATTGCTCAAGATTAAGATCTAATGGTTGAGATCGTTTCACTAGCATTCACATGGATCTCCAAGAGACATAAAAAGGCAAGTATATGTACTCTCTAGGGTATGAGAGACTTAAGTTAATCAAGCTGATTCAAGTGGAGGGAGAGAGTCGTACCCCTGTACGGCTTTGTACGACCAGGCAAGTTGAGATTTGAAACGATCGAGTTAGGGCCGAATATTCCCAGGCAGGTTAAGATTTGGACAGCGGAGTTAGGTCTAACTCTTCATGGCCAAGAAGGGGCCGATATGATAATGTCTCTCAAATTGAGTGTTGTACAGCAGAGCAAGGTACGGTCGATCCGTACAGGGAGAGTCCATTCATACAGCTATAAAAGTCTGGGTGTCGTATAGCCAAGAAGGGCTAGAGGAAAAGCAATCTGAGATAAGAGATCCCTTACTTTCATTGTACATTTTTTTAAGAAAAAGAAAAGAGAAGAAAATTTGTGTTGTCTTTCCCCCATTGGGATTTCCAGGGTATTTCATGTGTTGTGTGGTTTTTCTTTTTGTTCATTTAAATTATGTATTTTATATCATATTTCTCTTCAATCCAGACATCAGGACATCAAAAAAATCGACGAAAAAATCAAAAACATTTGACAAGCATTAAAAAATACAAAATCAATTCATTTTTTCAATTTTTTTTAAATATAAACCACGAGCAACATCAAATAAGCACATTGGCATATAAATATGGAAAAAAACACCAATATATTTGATACAGTGGATGCCAAATCATAAATGATACATCAAAGACGGTACTGAACCCTCATAGCTGACCATGTGTTAACCCCTGGATTTCCTCACTTGAAAATCCTGAGGGTTAGGAACCAACATGACTTATTTGGCTAGCATTCGGATTTTTTCCCAGAGATAGTGTGGCATGAGCCAAGGTTGGTTCCCATATGAGTACAAGTACAGGATTGGTTTGGTAGTGTTCTATGTTTCAAAGGGAGGAGTTTGCATAGGTTTCCATGGATAGAGAGAGATGTCTATTTTTAGCATTTTCCTACTTTTAAGGAGACAAAGATCGGAGGTCCGCATGGCATTTTTGATCACATATTCAGAGCCCTTGCAAGCTCATGATTCCAATGAGCCTTTTTTGGACAACATGTGAGCAGTTTACTATTTTTAGCAATTGGAGTTCTAGGCCTCTGATGATGATTTCGTTCACATATCCGGGTTCCCCACTGAAAATCAAATCCAATGAGCCCATTTTCATTGCCACGCAAGGAGTTTATATTTTTACCGGTGTCTATTTTTAGACATATTGTATTTGGCATGGTTCTCTTAATGGTCCCAGACATATTTGGACTTTCCCATTTTTAAGGCCAGACTGTTATTTTTAGCATGTCTACTTTTAGCAGGGCTATATTTAACAGGTGACATGTGGCGCCATGCGGTGTGACAAATGGTAGGTTCAGTTTCCAACATATCGTAGCATCAGATGGTGACAAGTGTCCAAAATTGGGCGCATCTTCCATGAGGATATTGAGCGCTTAGCTTGGTGACATGTGGTGCATCTATTTATGAGAGATGAGTTGTCATGTGATAAGTTCATGAGTTGAGTTGACTAAAGAGGAACTTCTCATTCTCTTCACTTAAACTTCTCTTATCCCTATTTCTTAGCACAATTATCCTTATGCTTCCCATCTCATGCGCTCAATCCCTATTTTTTAGGGTGCATTCCCTATTATTAGTTCATATCCACGTTATCCCCTAAATCCATGCGCATATCCTCTCATATTCCCTATTTCCTAGCACATTGTCTTAATGCACCTCCCTTTTTCCTATTTTCTAACCTCCACCTTTTTCTCTCCCTAATTTCTAGCACATGGTTTCCTCATTAATGGGCCTCCCTTTTCCCTATTTTTAGCCTCCTCCTAACTCTTATTTCCTAGTGCATTGTCTTAATTTGCCTCCCTTTTCCCTATTTTTTAGCCTCATTCCATTCCTCTCCCTATTTTTGGGCACATATCCATTCTCTTCCTAAAATCCCTAAATCATAGTGCATTGATTCCTATTTTTAGGGCACTACTCCTACTCACCCATGCACACCCTTCTTTCTTATCCTCCTTTATCCATGTGTTTCTTTCTCCCTTCCTATTCTTAGCCATGAGCCTTGCTTTCCCTCTTATTTTGGCCACACACATGCACCTCATGGATCTATATATTGGAGGCTTCTCCTCATTGTTCAGGGTCAATTTCTCCAGCAACAAATAATCTTTCTCTCTCTTCCATTCTCTAGCTTCCAGTCTTTGTGTGAGGATCAATACTATACCAGTTTTTGTACTTGTGTTCAGTGGTGCAATCAACCCTTTGGCAAGAGAAAGAATAAAGCAGTGTTATGTTCTTATCGAGCTTCATGTTTGTTGGTATGGTATTTTGATGTTTTACGCATGATTATGAGTTCTAGCCCTTTATTTTGGTACTACTCTATCATTTAATTGCACTCTCTTTTCCTTTCCGTTTCTTTTTCTTAAAGCTAACGCTGCAGGGATTCCTCCAAATAAACTTAAGATTCAATTTGGTTACTGTCTTGGTTGTCTAATTGCAGCCAAGAAAACTTTTCTTGCTGCTGTTTTTTCTAATCTGATTGCAGATTTTCAAGGTTTAAAACAGCAAGAAGAAACCTAGGGACACCCCTTGAGGTTAGCACGCACCAGCCCAAATGGGGAGGAGACTTGCCAGTGACACCTAGGGCATTTCCTCCTACAATTAGCCTCTTTTTACCACTGATTTTACTTTATTTCAGATTTGATCTAGAGGTCAAAAAGTGTGCTAATAAATTGGCGTCATTGTCGAGGACACGTCAATCCTCAGATTGTAACGACATTGGTGAGTTTTTCTTCATTTAATTTATTATTTGAACTCACCTAGCGACTCCACAGGAAACAGGGTCGACTCCACTAGGGAACACGAGAAGATCATTTAGATTCGATCCGACACAAGGTCTAGTTTCGAGCCTGAGCGAACCCTAACACCTTTTCCGGAACAAGAATATACTTTCACCGGGAACTCTTCCTAAGTTGGTAAGCATACCAAGTATTTTGGTAAGTTATTTCAACAAGTTCTATTGTGAGTGTATCTTCGACACCTTCATCTCAAGCTAATACTATGGCAGCAACTGAGCTTTTTTTCATCTTAGATTAATATTATGGTTGGAGCTGCGAATATAGTAAGGTTGCATTTCTTGATCACCCTCATGACTTACCTGTAGGTGAATATCGCAAATGCTTACCTTTGTTTGCAAGGAAGTTTGGAGCATTGGTTGAGGATCACCTAGCTGATTTTTTAAAAGTGGTGGATGATTGTGAGCTAGAACATGAGGATGTGGTGATGAGGATGTTTATGCAGACCCTTGAGGGGGATGCATGAATGTGGTACAAATCCCTTCCTGATGCCTCCATTGATGGATGGGATTCATTCCAAGATAAGTTCACTAAAAGATGGGCGGATAAAGAGGATAACTTTTTCTTACTTGAAGATTTTGGTAATTTTTAAAAATAATGAGAATGAGACTATGACTAAGTTTAATGCTCATTTTTCTAAGGCTTATTATAGAATTCCTACTGCTATAAGGCCTAATGATGTTGTGATTTTGATGTATTATCTTGAGTTATATGATGGAATTTTGGATATTTTTCTCAAGAAAAAAGATTTTCACAATCTGAAAGAGGTTGAAGTTGTTGCTATCAAGTTAGAAAGAAATTTCCTTGCAGCCTATAAGTTTCCTCCAATCCATGTTCTTGACCAACCAATGAAGGTGACACCATTCAATGATCTTCAACCATCAGTTGTTATAAGAGCGCAAGAATTCCTTGTTATTGAAGAAGAACCACAACTTGCACCTTATCAAGTTTCTAGAGATGAACAGGATGATGAGGACTCAGGCTTGAATGACCAAGAACCAGTAGCTACACCACTTGAGTCATATGCAAAGATCCATGAAGATGAGTATGAAGAATTGAGTGTTCAAGTGTGTTCATTGGTTCATTCCAGTGATGATGATAAATTTCAAGAGGAAGAACCACAAGTCAATTATGCAAAATTCAATCAACAAGAGACTTCTACTCACCTATCCCAGCAATCGTTGAAGAACAATTTGATCAACTACCATTTCAACAGGGGGAGTAACTTTTGGTTCAACCAGAAGATGATACCCCTTACATTTTGCCTATGATCCCACATTCAGATTTTGTTCTTCAAGAGGATCCTTTGACTAATCAGTGCTTGGATATCAAGGTTCATCATGATCCAGATGAGCTAAGAATGATGGAGGTGTTTCAGCAAGTAGATTCTAAGAGTTTTGGCTCTCATGCTTTAATGCTCATTATTGTTGAAGTACCATGTTCCAAATTCCAGCCAATAGCCTTCAACTATTCCTTCAATAGCAAATACATGAAGGCATCTTTCTGGCTTATGAGATTTCATGATTGGATGCATTGAAGGATTGACTATGTTGATCTTTCCTGTCAAACTGATCACCTAGTTGCATAGTTACATTGGTCATTTGAGTATGTTGATCGATCATGCCAGCTTTGACTAACCTCCAAAGAAAAAAGAAGTGAAATTTTGGGTTTTTTGGGCGTAGTAGTCATTGTTTAGGTTTTCTTATTTGGGGTAGATGTTTCCTTACTTCCACAATGTCATTTTCAGATATCGGTATTGTTATTTTTGTGTTTTAGGACAGCAATTTAACCATTATGTTTTGCAGATTTTTTCCTTTCAAAGTCATCCATTTTGTTCGTAGGGTAAGAGTTGCTGATTTTTCCATATTTTATCAACATGTGGTCGTGTCTTGTAATGTAGTTTGCGCCTTACATAAGACATGTCATGGTTTCCTATAATTGTTGTCCAATTTTGAATCTTTGGGTCAAAGCTCTAAATGTTATATCATATGTTGCTGAATCTTTTTGTTGTCTTATTTTTAGAGTGAGCCTGGATGAGGGACTATTTGTTCATATTCCAAAGCATTGAGTTAGGAAGGGTAGAGTGTTAAATTTTCATCAACCCAGCGCCCGACAATTTATTTCCTAGCAAATGCCTTGTAATGAATTTATTAAGCAGATTTACTAAATAAAAGACACAATTGAGTTTAAACGATTTACAAAAATAAATCAACGAAAGAAAAACAGGAAACCAAACACATTTGCACACGTAATTTCTAAGTAAATACCCCTGGAAAAAACCCTAAGGGAAAACTAGTATTGTGATGATTTTATTATTATAAAATTTGGGCTCCCATCCTAGGATAATGGCCCACCTAAGAAAAAATACAAAATAGAAAGAATAGCCTATCACACCTCAAGATTTGTCCTTATCTTTCTGGCCACTACTTCCTTTGTTTCCCCTTGCTCCCTTCCTCGGACCCAGCCCCTACACACTTGGATGAAAGTCCTTCTCCATCCAATCAATGAGATCTCACTACCTCACTCTGTGTGTGTCTCCTCCTCTCACCTTAGTTGCCTTTTTATAATGTTGAGTTTACCCTAAATCTCCAAAGTGATCAATGGTTGAGATTAGATCTCACCAACACTTTAGATCAATAGCTAGGATTTAATTTAATTCACTAATTCCAAATACTTAGGCATTTAATTAAATTAAACTCAATTAATTATAAAAAGACATTCACTTTAATAAAGTGAATTTCCTAAGTCTTTAGAGGTATTAAGGATGACTTCCACATGTTAGACACAACCAATGTGGAAGTACATGTATAATGCTACAAACATCAACACTCCCTCTTAGCGAGGAAGGTACTTCTCAAAGAACCACCTGGAACTGGTTCTCCCTCCGAACTTGGCACAATGTCGCACACATCAACCTTTACTACAGCATCTGGTTGCTCCTGCTGAACTATTGCCTCCTCAATGACGTAACATATCAATGCCCTGAAGTTTGGAAACTTCGTCTAAGGCCTGCTCTCCCTCAATGTGCTCCTAAGAGCCTCATCTTGAACATGAGCATCCATCAATGTCATCTCATACCAATTGGGTTTCCTAACAGAATTGGAAGGGGCTCTTCCCATCTGAAGGTTGACTCCCAAGTCCCCACACTAGAAGTTTGTGAACTTTGCTCACCTTCAGAGTCCCCTGCTCCTCGTCCTCAGTCACTAACATCAATCCATGATCCAAGATCCCCTTGGATCCACCTACATGTTTTCCCTGCAACCTGTATACCTTGCCCTCTCTGACACCAATGCTCATTGTTGTGTCAGGGCTAGCTCCCTCTGAATGTATGAGTATTTGTCTATTCTGAAACATGACTGCAAAACCCTTGTCCTCCAGAGCCGAGACTGAGAGCAAACTCATCTTCAACTTTGGGAGATACAACACATTTGCCACCTCCATAGAAACTCCCGACTCCAACTGGAACTTGACCGTCCCAACTCCCTCTGCACCATACTTGGCATTGGTGCCAAACTCCAAATGCAAATCTGAGTCCATCTCTGACCAATTGGTGAACAACTCATGTGTCCTTGTCATGTGACAAGAAGCCCCACTATCCACGAACCAGGCACTACTAGAAACTATGTCAAAAAGACAATAGACTAACAAGAAATCTTTCTCGAACTTCTCGGCAAACTCCTTGACTTGATTTTTTGCAGATGTTGCTACCTATTGAGACTTACCCTTCCCTTTCTTTCGTTCAAGACACTGTGAAGCATTGTGGCCACTCTTATGGCACGCAAAGCATTTTGCTTCGCTCAAATCCTTCTTCTTTCCAACCTGTGGAGTTGAATCTCCACCTATATTCCCCTTGCTCGTCCTTGCTTGACTAGCAAGAGCTAGATTCTCATCATAACCAACATGTTGGCCTACTAGAAATTCCTCCTAAATCTCCTCCTGGATGAAATCATCCCATAGCATGTCAAAATTGGGAAGTGTCTCCCATGCCACGATGCCCTTGATGAATGGGGCCCATGGCTTAGAGAAATCATTCAGGGTCGTCCTCACCAACTCTTCATCTATCACGAATTCCCCAACAACTGCCAATCGATCACATACCTGAGTGATCTTGGTAAGATAACTGGTAACTATATCTGATGTGGTCATCTTGGTGTCTCTGAGATTTTCCCTCAACACCATCTTCCTGTTTGCATTACTGCTCTGGAAAAGATTTGTCAAAGCTACAAACATCTCCCTGGTTAACTTCTTCTCGAATAGGTTAAAAATCAAATGATCCTTCACCACATCTAAGATGATCCTCCTAGCTTTCACGTCCTTCAACTCATCGGTGGAGTCATGATTGTGTTAGCAAAATCCCACAACCCATTCTCCATGAGAATCAATGTGACCCTTTCCTTCCAAGGTATGAAGATAAATGCACCCTCTAGCCTGTCCTCAAAACTCAAACCAGCTACAGCAATCTCCAAATCAAAATTTTAACGAGAAATACAAACTGCTGAAAAAATGTGTCTTGTCCTTCAGGGACGGTAAACTGAAGAGTTTTGTGCTTAGTCCTTCAAGCACTGATCCAAGCTCCTCTAGCTGGCTGCCCAGATCCCTACCCAAAACTTTGTTGCCCGCTACCCGAGCTCTGCTGCTTGAACCCGGTGCCCGCTGCCTAAACCTCATGCCCGCTACTCGAACCTCCTACTCATGCCCTTTGTAGTCTTCCCGAGTCTCCTGTAGCTACCATGTGGTCTCTTTAACTCCCCGACGGCTACCCTACGACTACCTAACGGCTACCCTCTGCCCTGACCATTGCTTCCTACGACCGACGGTTGCCCGCGACTACTCCTTGCAACTGGCAGCTACAAATGGCGACTACCGCTGCGGCCAAACCACTCTGATAGACCTTTGCAGCCCGCGACCTGCTCCCCTGTCTCCCAACCCTTCTCTCAGCACGTAGTCGTCTCCTCTGCAGCTCCAGCTCCTACCTTAGCCACCTGTGGATCCCACTACCTGCCACCTCCTACACCCAGCAACTCCTACCCACACAATTGTTGGCTGGCGACTGTTCCTGCAACTGCCCCACAACCCTTCTCCGTCCAACAGTTATCCACGCAGCTCCCTTCTTGCTACTATACACGGTCATACAGTTGTACGACTGCTTTGTGATCTGTATGACTATACAGTTGTTGCCTCTCTTTTTTTCTTGCAACCTGCAAAAATAAAATAAAAAATCCATTGCTGCAAAATTACGTTCTGCGCAACCTGGTTTCCTTTTCAAAGTCTGCTCCGATACCATGTTAATTTTCATCAACCCAACATCGGGCAATTTATTTCCTAGCAAATGCCTTGTTGTAATAAACTTATTAAGCAGATTTACTAAATAAAAAACACAGCTGAGTTTTAACGATTTATAGAAATAAATCAACGGAAGCAAAACAGGAAACCAAACACATTTGCACACATAATTTCTGGGTAAATACCCCTGGAAAAATCCCAAAGGGAAAACCAATATTGTGATGATTTTATTATTATAAAATCTGGACTCTTGTTCTTGGATAATGGCCCACCTGAGGAAAAATACAAAACAGCAAGAATAGCCTATCACACCTCAATATACGGTCATACAGTTGTACGACTGCTTTGTGATCTGTATGACTATACAGTTGTTGCCTCTCTTTTTTTCTTGCAACCTACAAAAATAAAATAAAAAATCCATTGCTGCAAAATTACGTTCTGCGCAACCTGGTTTCCTTTTCAAAGTCTGCTCCGATACCATGTTAATTTTCATCAACCCAACACCGGGCAATTTATTTCCTAGCAAATGCCTTGTTGTAATAAACTTATTAAGCAGATTTACTAAATAAAAAACACAGCTGAGTTTTAACGATTTATAGAAATAAATCAACGGAAGCAAAACAGGAAACCAAACACATTTGCACACATATTTCTGGGTAAATACCCCTGGAAAAATCCCAAAGGGAAAACCAATATTGTGATGATTTTATTATTATAAAATCTGGACTCCTGTTCTTGGATAATGGCCCACCTGAGGAAAAATACAAAACAGCAAGAATAGCCTATCACACCTCAATATTTGTCCTTCGATCTTGTTGGTCGCTACTTCCTTTGCTGCCCCTTAGTCCCTTCCTCAAACCCTGCCCCTGCACACTTGGATGAAAGTTCGTCTCCACCCAATCAATGAGATCTCATTATCTCACTCTATGTCTCCTCCTCTCACCTTAGTTGTCTTTTATAATGTTGAGTTTACCCTAAATCTCCAAAGTGATCAATGGGTGAGATTAGATCTCACCAACACTTTAGATCAATGGCTAGAATTTAATTTATTCACTAATGCCAAATACTTAGAAATTTAATTAAATTCAATTCAATTAATTATAAAAAGACATTTACTTTAATAAAGTGAATCTCCTAAGTCCTAAGAGGTATTAAGGACAACTTCCACATGTTAGACACAAAACCAATGTGGAAGTACCTGTTTGATGCTACAAACGTCAACATATAGTTGAAGAGACATAGGAGAGTCTTGAGTCACCTTATGTTTTGTCTCTTCATTGCTTTCCATTGAGTCATTTGTTTTGAGTCAGCCATCCCCCTCATCCAGCAATAGGGACATGGTTCCATACATCTTATATCTTCTTGAGTTATCACTTCGTTCTGAGGGAAGATTCTCCATCATTGCTTTTCCTTTCAGCAGGTCATCCCGCATCAACTCCGACACATTATCTGGGGATGATCTAGAAGTAGAGCACATTGATGGTCATTAGCCTCATTGGTAGTCATTTCACATTCAACAAGGTTGATCGTCATTGGGTCATGATCAAATGATCCTTGTCAATGTTCGATTTTAGAACATCTTTCACAGTGACAGGTTGTGCTTGTAACTTAGGGCCCATTGGCATTATTGGTGGGTTCCTTCGCACTTGGAGGGTGTTTACATTATTGACATCTGACTAAGTGACTTTCTCCCATCTGTCAACTTCAACACATTTTGCGTAGGGAGGAGTACATGATAGGTGGTAGCATGTAGCGGATTTGGATGAGATCCTTTTTTCAACTTGTCAGTATGAGGATCATATGTATTTTTTACTCCATTGCCCACTAGATAGGCATTTTGGGTTATAGGTCATCTTGAGAGGCACAGGGGTCTATTGGTATGTTTCTTTATATTTCTCACGGAGCATTATTTGTTGTTTTCAAACATAGAGATTCAGAGATTCTCGACATCCTGCAGGGGGATCCCGTCCCCTTGAGTCGCCACTTTTAACCCTTAGATTTCCTCACTTGAAAATCCCGAGGGTTAGGAGCTAGCATGACTTATTTGGCTAGCATTCAAATGTTTTTCCCAAAGATAGCTTGGCATGAGCCAAGGTTGGTTCCCATATGAGTACAAGTACAAGATTGGTTTGGTAGTGTTCTTTGTTTCAGAGACATAAGTTTGCGCAGGTTTTCAAGGATATAGAGAGATGTTTATTTTTAGCATATTCCCTACTTTTTAGGAGACAGAGATCAGAGGTCTGTATGGCAGTTTTGATCACATATTTAGAGTTCTTGCTAGCTCATGATTCCAATGATCCTTTTTCGGACAACATGCGAGCAATTTACTATTTTTAGCAGTTGGAGTTCTAGGCCTCATATGATGATTCTGATCACATATTCGGGTTTCCCACTGAAAATTGAATCCAATGATCCTGTTTTCATTGCCATGCAAGGATTTTCTATTTTTAGCAATGTCTATTTTTAGACATACTATATTTGGCATGGTTCTCCTAGTTCCCGAACATATTTGGACTTTTCCTATTTTTTAGGCCGAACTACTATTTTTAGCATGTCTATTTTTAGCAGGTCTATATTTAACAGGGGACATGTGGCGCCATGCAGTGTGACAAGTGGCGAGTTCAATTTTCGACATGTGGTAGGATTAGAGGGTGACAAGTGTCCAAACTTGGGCGCATCTTCCATGAGGATATTGAGCGCTTAGCTTGGTGACATGTTGTCACGTGATAAGTTCATGAGTTGAGTTGACTAAAGAGGAACTTCTCGTTTTCTTCACTTAAACTTCCCTTATCCTTATTTCTTAGCACAATTATCCTTATGCTTCCCATCTCATGCACTCAATCCCTATTTTTTAGGGCGCATTCCATATTATTAGTTCATATCCACGTTATCCCCTAAATCCATGCGCATATCCTCATAGGAGAGCATGGTCCAAGGCACAAGAAACAAGGATAAACAACCTCATCATGAACACTCTACGTGGCACAAGTATTGAGGAATAACAATAGCTTCTTGAGGATCACCCTAGTTTGAGGGGTGATAAGTGGCATCCAAAACCCTTTTTCCAAGGTCAAACGTGCATTCTAAGAAGAGCGCCCATCATCCAAGGAGGATTTGGGGTGGCTTATAACCATATGCATTAATTACACAGTCTACTAGAATAAGGCACCCTATTTTTAGGAGGATTTATGAACATATAAAGCCACTCTTGCACAAATATCAAAGGCACTCAATTCCTTTGTGATTTATTGATATTTGATGTGGTCAATGGGACAATCTTTGAGGAGCATTGCACATCTAGAGGATTCTTATTATATTACATTATTATATTTATTTAAGATAAGGCCCAATTAAGGAGGATGTTCAAGATCTAATTCATAACTCGCACATTCCCAAGGGCACATTACCTCTTGAAGCATTTTCAAGGTTTAAGTTGGTCAAAGGTTTAAAAATGCAAAGTACACTTGGCATATATGGACCTTTTGCTCACATGTGGCAAGGAGTAAGAGGAAACTTTGAGTGCTCCACACGGGAACGTCTAGAACAGCCCAATCACCAAAAATAAATCATTTTTAAAGGGAGTGCTTGGCTAGGAGAGAGATATGTGGCACATTTAACATGGTCAAGACACTAAGGATAGAGTGCCCTAGGGTTTTCCAGAGGTTTATACTCAAGGAGGAGTTGCAAGGAGAAATCTATATTAAGAAGACCTCTCCGTCACTTGAAACTTGTGATTTCAGCTTGGAGAAAACCCTAGAACATTTGTGGTGATGCTAAGGAGCTTTAATGAAAGAAAGTTTGGGGCTTGATCTATAATTTTCAACACTAATATATTCAAGTAAAGTTGTTATTGTACTTGTGTTGCTTCTTTTGCTGGGTTATAGTACTTTGTTTTCAGTCTTGCCTTGTAAAAGGGGAGCAGCAAAGAGAGGTCTGTTCACCCTAAAACACTAGAACATTTGTGGCGATGCTAAGGAGCTTTATTGAAGAAAGTTTGGGGCTTAATCTATAATTTTCAGCGCTAGTATATTCAATTAAGGCTGTTATTGAACTTACAATGCTTCTTTTGCTGGGTTATAGTACTTTGTTTTTGGTCTTGCATTGTAAAAGGGGAGCAACAAAGCAAGGTTTGTTCACCCTTTTGACAGCTGAAATGATGTCAGATTTAGATTTGTAATATTTGAGGCTGTTATTCAGCGGAAACTTGTCCAATAACTTCATATTTTCATCTATGATATCATATATCTTATGCAAGTAATTGATCACTGTCTTGGTGCATCTATAAGAACATTTGTACATTTTTAGATTGGTGTACACTGTTTTACTAGTAGACAGCACAGATTTGTGGGTTGCTAGGCATTGTAATCAACTTCCAAGCATTTCATATTGTTCCCAACTCCATGCCCATTGGTCAAGGCACTTATCTACTTGATATCAACATTAAATATTGCTTGAACATCTTAACTTCTCTTTTTTAGCAATCTGAAATTCAGTATTGAGCTTAAAGCACAGATTCGTAATCCTAAATAGGGAATCCCCCCATAGGAGAGCCGACTTAAAGTGAGGAGTACGACCACCGAGGTGACAGTGGGTGGTGTCCTCAAGTTGCCCGAGGATTTGTGTTTGGTGATTGGACTTATCTTTTGTGCAAATCAAGGAGGTAACACTTGAGAATTCAATATTGTCAGTTATGGCTTCCAACAGAAAAAAGTCAAAAAAATGATCCCAAAAATCGAATTTTGGGCCTATACTGGACTTTTTCACAACCCTTGCAATTTTTGGCAATGTTTTCAAAAAAATCATAATTTTTCCAACTTTTTCCAAAAGTATCAATTTTTCCCTTGCAGTTTTCTGTTTTGCAGTTTACTAGCAATTTTTCTTGATTTTGCCAATAAATCAGCAATCATTTCAACTATGATTTCAATTGCCAGTAAAGCCAAGTATCAATGGCTTCACCAGATAGGGATGCAATTACTAGAGCAATCTTAAGCAGCAGCGGGAGATGGCATCTTAGGGTAGGGTTAAGCATTAGATGATAGATAGAACATTAGAAACTTACTAATGTAGGCCTTTTTTATTTTGTTGTTTTTTCATGTTTTTTTAATTTTCAAGCAATAAAATCAACGAACTTAGGCCAACTTTATTATTAAATGTCTTACAATTCAATTGGACACCCCATTTCATACCCCTTTAATGTTGGGTGAACTTAGACGGATTTCAATACTAGGCTTAAACAAATATTAAAGTTAATATTTGCCTAATCATGTGACTTAGGTCATGTTAGCACACTTTTCCACCCTCCAACTGAGCTGATAAATCTGATATTTCAGCGATGAAAAAATGGTTAATTAAAGGAATAAAGCCCCAAATTGTCACGAGATAGACCCCTCTCCATTTGGGCTGGTGCTTGCCAGCCTCAGGGGGGAGTCCCTAGGGTGATTTGCTACTGTCCTAAATTCTGATTTTATGCAAATTAGGCCAAAAAGCAGCAGCTGTAATATCTTGGACAGCATGTTAATTCCGCCCAAAACGTGGGGAAAAGTTAGTTTTTTAACTTGGAGGGATCCTACAGGGTTAGCACAAGAGAAATAGAAAGAAATAGAAAGAGAAAAATACTCATATGATAGCTAAATCACAATGAATAGTAATGAACTACTTAGTCAATTGCAAGAATTAAACCAAATACCAACAAGAAGAAAGGTTGGACACAAACACAAAACTTCTTTATTATCGGTTTGTCAAAGGGTTGATTGCATCACAATCAACAAGTTTACAACCGGTACAATGATAACCCTTGCTAAAGAGAAAGTAGCTAGCCTATAGAATGAGAGAGAGAGAGAGAAGAAGAAAGAATGAGAGTAATATGTGCTGCTGCCACAAAAATCCAACCAATAATCAATGTGAACCATCCAATATATACCAAGAGAAGGCGCAATTTCCCACCATGGGCCAAGGAGGACACATAAGAATAGGAGAAGGGCAAGAATATGCGCATGAGGAGAAGACTAGAAGTGATGAGTACATGCGCATGGGGTAAGTACGTGTGAGAAATAAGTGTTATGGAGTAAGAGAATGTAGAGGACGTGCATGCATGAGTTGAGAATGGCGCATGAAGGAGTTAGCATGCGCATGGGAGAATAGGATGTGAGCAAATGGGAGGATGAGTTTATGGAATGTGTTGTGAGGAAGTCAAGGGAGTGAGACGGCGCACTTGTGATGGGTAAGGAGAGTGGGAAGATGCACATGTGGAGAATGCATGCGCTAGGAATAGCGTAGGAAGTTTGTGACGTAGTGAGGGAAGAGTATGAGTTATGCATCGTATGAGGGAGTATGAGTGGAGGAAAAGATGGCATGTAAAGGAAAGTGCGAGTGGAGGAATTGGCGCATGGTCCAAAAGAGGAATACGCGTTATGTCGTGTTTTTTTAAAAAGGAATGAGATACGTCATATGCATTACTTAAAACATGCACTTTAATTTAAAAGGATGGGTGTATATAATTAAAAGGGTACGTATGAAGGGAGGATATGGGGGGGCAAACTTTTAATTAATTAATATTAAAAAGGGGGACATACACTTTTAATATTAATAAAGTGCATGCATACGTGGGTTAGTGAGTGAGTATGCATAGAGGGAAGGGGGTTAGGATAAGAGGGGGACACACTTTTAATTAATTAATATTAAAAGGTGAACATACTTTAACTTAATAAAGTGATATGGATATGTGGGTTTAGAATTAGGAAAGGTCCCCGGATGGGGTGACAGCGCGGCAAAAGCGACCACGTGGCTCCGAGTTGGGACAGGGAGGCACAGCGCCCACCGGCTCACGTCAAGTTCACAGTTAATTCGCCATGAATCCACCCAGGCGCATTCAAATGTGGAGTGCGT
>ML791080.1:256294-271790 GCA_009831015.1 Picea engelmannii | reverse complement strand
ACCCCCTTGTTTGTGGGACAAGGGACCCCCCTCCACCCAACGATTTGACTGGTAAAGTCTACGAAGGTATACATACCCTACCCCCCTCTGGATTTGAACCTGTGACCTCTTAAGAGGAAACACATGTTCTTAACCATTAGGCCTATATATATATATATATATGATATGTTATAAATGATAAAGGCCACCATAAAAGCCACAGGCCAGTTTGAGCTCTACCCCCTCTAATGGTAATCGCCCCTATCCTGATGCAAACAAATGCACAAATTATAAAGGACTATAGCCCAACAAAATGAAGGAATGAAGCTTGAAACCTATAAAGGGGACTTGCAAATAATAATTGTGTATCAAAAGGTGATTAAGGGGTTCAGAATGCAAAAAATATTGAGGAAAGGGCATCTCAAGCAGTAAACACTCCCTCTAGAAAGGCGCTCAAATGGATGTAATGACACCATATGCCATGAAGTAAGCCCTAATTCATATCACTATCACACTTACTCTTGAAGGGTTTCTTTATTTCTTCCTCCCTCGGGACCTTTCCCTTTACCTGGGTCTTTTATTTTCTGTCTAGGTTGACACACCTAATAGGGTTGGATGAAGACCCTCCCATACTTAAACTTGACAACTCACATGAGGTCGTGGGTTGGTGTGATGCTTGAAGGGGATACTGAGGTGAACTATTTGCATGGATTATATATTAAGTGACAGCTTACTTTGCATTATTTAAGGACTAATATCTCTTATGAACATTGGTGTGTTGATGTTTGGACAACATTGGGAAGACATTCTCCCAGATTAATAATTATTAATTATTAAATAATATTATTAATATAATATATTTATAATATAAGGTATAAATATATATAATAAACAAGTAGTTATTTATTATCCAAGGGACGCATCCTTTCATGGATGGTCACCATATGTTCTTTATATATGGCACACTCATCATTGTAATAATCAATTGATCTCACACATCATCTCATATAAAAATTCAACGTGGTATCAAAGCTAGACTGGGCTTGACTCCCTCAGGGAGGGCCCAGGGAAACGAAAGGGAAATGGAAGATGTGAGAATAGGACAGTAGAGTAGAGAGTGGATTGTTGTTGTCTTTGTTTGTCCATCTCTTGATAAGATTGATCTCAGAGGAGAGAGAGTCGACCACTATAGAAGAATGATCATGTTGTTTGATAATGGAGGTCTACAGTCAACTACCTGAACGGAAGTTGCAAGTCAGAAAAAATTGTCGAAGGAGGAGAAGAAGTTTGAGCGCCTTGTTGAAGGAACCCTGCAGGCATGGAGGATCCATCACTAGCGAAAGACTGAGGCCTGCAGTTATGTCACCCGTTGAATGAAGAAGACATTTTGGCAAAGGATATGAAGGTTCTCGAGCAGGTGCATGCGTGTATGGAAATGAGATCTTTGGTGTAAACATTATAGCCCGCGCATGTGATATTTTGACGAAGATTTTCCTGCGCATACCAATGACGAGCATAGCCCCTCTGATATACCCTAGGTGACTGCATGTTTCCCACAACAAAAGTTAAATTTTATTGTTGGAAGAACCATAAAGGAATGTAGTGAATTCTACTTCTTCCGATGGCATGCCAGAGGTTCGAGTCTTAGAGGGGAATGACTCTTCTAAAGAGAACGAGAATCACGCTATGCGTTATTCTTTGACATAGTTAAACTTGGGTTTCAAAGAGAGGGCATTGTTTTGTGTCATGGCAAAGCCATGCTGTCCATGCTAGGCAAGAAAGAAACTCGTCGATTTGTAAGAGCCCGAGAAGAGGAGGATTCGCGGCCAAGGTTAGCGTTGGATCTCCACGACTCCACTAGAAGTTTGGGTGGCGCATATTGTTGTTAGTAATTGAGGACAAGTCGAATGGACACCCATATTCTTGATGGAGTTTGAAAGAGCAAAGTTCCCCAATGAATATGGAGGGAGTGATTGATCCTTATCTATTACAAACAATCCATTCTGGCGATGTTGCTTGTGTTGCATATTATTATTCAATAATGGAAGAGAATGTAGCAGTGTTGAGGTTAGGAGTTATGTGCTACCAGAACGATCCAAAGGAGAGGCCTCCCATGAATGTAGTATTGCTCATGCTGCGGAATATTAAAAAAGCTTAAGCATGTTAATTATGCCAATACGGTTTTGTTGATAGACACCAAATCGCTTTTGCCTATTCCAGAACTTGGTCACTAATTGGGCGCGAAATTAGTGGTCGCCACTAAAGTTGAATGTTTTGATTTATAGCTTCTTTGTTCTACAAACATGTTTGTCATTGCATCGACAGAATGTGAATTGTCTCCTTAGATTGCTCAGTGGATCTATTTGCTATGTAAGGTTTTCGTGGAAGTACCTATGTGGAAATGTTGATATAGCAAACATTGTGTAAAAGATATTCTCTTGTGAGGCCAAGAAGATTCTTGATCTCACTGATATATTTGTGAGATTCATTGGTTGGGTCTATTTTTTATAGACAAAATTAAATATTTCTCTCCCAATGCCGTGAAATTTCTAGGATCAAATTGTACAAGGTTCATGGTTGTAGAAATGCTTGTGGGTGATGAAGGTTGCCATATGGAGACCAATGGAGAAAAATACTACACTGCTATTTGAATTTAAGCGTAAATGCTAATCCATGGCATGGGTGTTGTTAGTGTTCTAGATCAACGTGAGTATTTGGTGTGGAGTGATCGAAATGGACATGAGAAGCAGTGACAAACCCTCTATAGTCAAGATCACGTGAAGCTTGTGTCAATGTGTTAATATGGTGGTTACCATGATGTTGTGTGCTTTGGAAAGTGTGAAGGTTGTCAAGAGAGGTCAGTGAGGAAGCACGATTATGGTGTTGAGAGAACATCAGTTATTGCCAAGAGTGCTAGCCAACAATGGAGTATACAGTGCTCTTAGACTTGAGGGGAAGTCAGTGGTGACTTCCAAGTGGATCTAAAAGGTCAAGCAAGCAACAGACGACAACATCAAAAAATACAAGGCAGGGTTCGTGGCTAGAGGGTTCTCCTAGAAAGAGGGAGAAGACTATGATGAGACGTTTGCTCCTATTGCTAGATACACTTCTATCAGATCCATTATCTCTCTTGCAGCTTCCATGGGATGGAGTCTACATCAGATGGATGTGAAGACAGTTTTTCTCAATGGAGTGATTGAAGAAGAAGTGTGCATAAAGCAACCTCAAGGTTTTGAAGTGCACCAGAGAGAGTCCCATGTTTGCAGATTAAAGAAAGCCTTGTATGGACTCAAGCAAGCTCCAAGAGCTTGGTGCAAAGCCTCTCACTATTCAGTGTAAGAGGGAGCTAGCCTCTGAATTTGACATTGAGGATCTTGGTCTCATGCACTATTATTTGGGACTAGAAGTATGGCAGAAGCCTGGTGAAATCTTCCTAGGTCAAGGAAAGTATGTTGTGAAGATCCTTTAGAAGTTTGGGATGATGAATTGCAAATCCATGGCAACTCCTACGGTGACAAACCTGAAGAAGTTGAGAGACTCTAATTCTAATCTGGTAGACCCCTCCACGTACCAGCAATTGATTAGCTCATTGATGTATTTGGTTAATACTAGTCCAGACATTTGCTTCGTTGTGAACACGTTGAGCCAGTTCCAGGTGGAACCGAGACATGAGCATTGGATAACCGCAAAGCACATTTTGAGATATTTGTGTGGCACGCTAAATTATGGTTGAAGATGTCTCAAACAATGATGTACAGCGGCAGGGATATACGGATTCCGATTGGGCAGGGAGTGCAAGTGACAAAAAGAGTACTTCTGGTGTATGTTTCAGTTTGGGCTCTGCTATGATATCTTGGGCTAGTAGGAAACAGAAGTTTGTCGCACTCAGCACTGCAGAGGCAGAGTATATTGCAGCTTGTGATGCTTGTATGGAAGCAGTATGGCTCCGTAAGCTGGTTTCTGGACTATTTGACCAGGCGTTGGATTCGACCATGATACTGTGATAATCAAAGTTGTGTGAAGCTTTCAGAGAACCCCATGTTCCATGACAAGTCGAAGCACATTGAGATCAAGTACTACTACATCCGTGATAAAGTCCAGAAGGGAGAAGTGAAGCTCCAGTACATCTCCATCGATGAGCAAATAGCAAATATTCTAACGAAGCCCTTGTCCAAAGGGAAGTTTGTATACTTCAAGGACAAGTTGGGGCTTGTGGAGATTACTCCCTTGGTTGATAAGGAGTGTTGATATTCTTGCATTATGGATAGCCAGTGTGCTACTGGACTGACATTCTCCCTGTGGAGAATGGTCCAGGTTGGACAGATTGTTGATGTATCATGGACTGACATTTTCTACATAAAATGTTCCAGCACTAACATTCTCATGTGGCACAGATGGTGACTTGATCAAGATGAATGGTCCGCCCCCTATGGCACGAATGGTGACCTGATTAGGGAGGTTGGTACAGGACTGACATTTTCTCTATGGCACATATGGTGACCTGATTAGAGAAAGAGGTCCGAGACTGACATTCTTCTATGGCACATGTAGTGACCAGATTAAAAGAATGGTCCCTGTAGCCCATGGCGTGACTTTCAGCATTTGGAAGGACTAACATTCTTCATGTGGCACAAATGGCGATTTGATTAGGAAGAATGGTCCTTGTAGTCACGAGACACTCTATTGAGTGCGTGACAACTACGGGACACTCAGTTGAGTGCACAGGTTTGAGTACATTTAGTTGGTTGTTATGAATAACCCCTAGTTAAGAGGGAGTGTTGATGTTTCAACATTGGGTAGACATTCACCCACAGGGGTGTACCTGTGTTGAATGGCCCTAGTAAGCATCGGGCGAACCTCCTCCTAGATTGCGCTGCAGACCAAGGGAGATAAAGATACATTTATCACAAGGGTATACTTGTGGTAAATGGGCCTAGGCGTAGTCCTTCCTTGATCATGACAAGGAGTGATATGGACTCGAAAGTTCTTGAGGTGCTTTCCACGTGTCGAATAGCATCAGACTAACATTCACTCACAAGGGTGTACCTATGGTGAATGGCCCTGGTGTGGTCTTTGTCCTTAGTCATATTGATTTGACTAGCAATGATAAAGATTCAAGATGCTAGATGTTATCACATGCGGACCCAAAGTGAGCCTGATCTCAGAGAAAGTTAGTTGGCTCAAAGGGAGAGTCACAGATGGAGGTTCCCCTCGGTTCATGTGGGAGAGAGGCATCTCCCAGGATTGACAAACAGGTGTCATGAGTCTAGGGCGAAGTTTGTATACTTCATAGACAAGTTTGGCATGATGCAGAATGTCTCCCTCGTTGAGAGGGAGTGTTGATGTTTGGACAACATTGAGAAGACATTCTCCCAGATTAATAATTATTAATTATTAAATAATATTATTAATATAATATATTTATAATATAAGGTATAAATATATATAATAAATAAGTAGTTATTTATTATCCAAGGGACGCATCCTTTCATGGATGGTCACCATATGTTCTTTATATATGGCACATTCATCGTTGTAATAATCAATTGATCTCACACATCATCTCATATAAAAATTCAACATGGTGTACCTTGCCTTATACTTTGATTTGTTTTGGATGGCCCTAACATGGTTCTTTGAGGGATGTCTTGGGTTTTTACCCAAGATGTTGTGCCTTATTGCAGGACTTTGGCACATGTGATGCAAAGCAGTGAGTCATCCAGTGACTCACCACCTTCAAACATCAGCTCTCACATCCTTGGAACCTTGGACGATGGACAGATGGGCTTGGTTTGAGCAGATTTGGTCATGATGGCACACAAATGGGTTGAAATCCCACAGGCTAGGCAGAGTACCCCAGGGCTTATTATTCACTGGATCAGGGACGTTGCAACGGCAAACAGCGAGACACCATGCAGACATGGGATGTAGCTCCCTCCAGCCTGGACGCAACTCCTTGGATCCTCGACATTGGCCCTCATTTGATGATTACATCATCTTTTAGGGTTTGATGGAGCTAGGGTTTGGCGGACACTTGGAGTACTGGTGATTATTTGGCATGACCATGACAGAGGAGACATACCTTTGCCATTTCTCCACTTCCCGATGATGTTATGTGGCCTTTGAAGTTTGGAGGCCTCCTCTTTTAGGGTTTGATGGAGCTAGGGTTTGGCGGACACTTGGAGTACTGGTGATTATTTGGCATGACCATGACAAAGGAGACATACCTTTGCCATTTCTCCACTTCCCGATGATGCCATGTGGCCTTTGGAGGCCTCCTCTTTGCCTAGGAAGGCTTGATGTCACACACGTGTGGCCTTTTATGATTTATTTTTGCATTTTAGCATTTTGTAAAGGTTGAATGAGGGGTCGACCCCACTTCTATTTTGACATTGACATTTTGTGTGTACAAATTCGCTAGGCTAACCTCATATCAGAAGGCTAGCGCTAGCTTTCATTTATTCATCACCACTTCCTCGCCATTGTGGGGTAACACTTCTACATTTTCGCTATTTCAGCCATTCTTGGTCTTTTCTCTTATATGCTATGCTTGAAGGAGGTTCATTTGTGGATTGTTTGCTCATTTGGATGGATATTTCTGCAATTAGGGTTTTATACTCTTGGTTTCTTGGATGAAGTAAGTAATTTTCTGCAATTCTATTGTCCCTTGTTGATGTAAATGGTGAAATTGCTATTTTGTTGCAAGTAATCTTCTTTTGTTGAAACCCTAAGAGGAAGACACAAGAGCTTCACTTCCTCACAAAGATTTATTTGTCCAAGTTTGTGAGATAATAATCTATTGGTTTAATGCTTACTTTTCGTGATCAATTGTAGTGTTTCTGAGCATTATTTATTGTTGTTGTTGCAAATCTTTTATTGTTGTTATATAATTGTTTATTGTTGTAATTTGCAACAGCCATAGCAATTTTATTTGTCTAGTGTCTAAAGAGGTCATTGTTGCATGTTTTAGCTTGGTAATTGTCAATATATGCTGCAAATTCTTCGGGCAAGTACAACAAACACCTTGCTACTTCTCATTTCTTTCCCAGACCTAGACCTACCTAACCGGTGATCAAGATAGGGGGCGGTAGGCTTGGCCATTTCTTGTTATTTGATCCCTTGAAATCACCAAGGAAGCCTCCCTTGTGGTGGACCTCTTCCATCACTAAAATGAGGGAAGATTCTACTTAGGTGACAGTGGTACTTTCTTCCATAGTTACACAAGATTTGGGGATCTTGTGGAGGGCTTTGCACAAGTACAAATCATGTGATAACAGGTACTTTGGGTGATGTGTGCTAGCTTATCGGCAAATATCTTTTGACATAGTTCCCTTATTGTTGTCGGATCAACTTCGTTAGTTGTAGAGTGGCTATAAAATTTTCAAATAGTGGTTATGATAAAGAATCTGATAAATATTAAGGGGTTACAACAATTTCAAATTTGTTGTTTTATAAACCCTCAACACATTTTAAACACACATGCCACATGGAGAAACACACCCTTGATATTTATTTACTTGCTTTGTTGGTTGGAGGACATATGGAAGCTTATCTCATGGTCAACCAACCACCCACTCATCTAGAGGAAGTGTCCCACCTTCTTGTGCTATTCTTGGAGGGTGTTGGACAACCAACTCCATTATTTTATTATTGTTGACTTGTCTCATGGAGTTGGTTACATGAGAGTATCATTGAATTGTTTTCCTTGTATATTTTATTGATTCTTTTGGGAGAAGAAGTGGATCTCAACAATTCATACTACTTTTAGTAAGGAGGTTATTGAGAGGGACATTTATTGTTATTCCTTGGAAAACTAATGGATCTAGAAAAACAAATACTTCTTTATTGTTGAGAAGATAGAGCTGAAACCTATATAAGGGTTTGCTCTCTCCATTTGATATGTGGTTGGTTTTGGATATGAAAACCCTTGAGACTCGTGTTTAGCATATTGTTGGAGTTATTGGATGGATTAGTAAAGCACCTAATGGATGAGGAAATGTTCTAGATCTCTATGCTATCTCATGTTGATGAAATCTTCTTGGATCATGGTTATGAAACAAACGGGGTAACACCATTCCTCTTCTATTGTATTTATCATTGGGATGTTCTATATTGATGCATGTTTCTCTACACTTAGTGATATGAACTTGTAATCCATTCTTGATAGGTACAATTTTCACGATCGTTGGAGTTTATCTACACTAATAATCTCCCTTCATAAATTTCTCAAGTTTGGGACAGAAAGGAAGGGGTTAATTAAGCTTGTACTTTGCAGTAATATTATTCCTCTTTTCCTCAATAGGATATCTTCCCACAAGACTTATTTGACCCCATATGCCCAATATATTTTCCCTAGACACTAGTCTTACTTTCAACCACCTTTAAAAGCATCAAAAGACTAATCTTTATATCTGTTTAGCAAATCTGAAAACTGTATTTGAATCAGTGTTATCAGAATTAGCCCGATCAGGCAAAACAAGCCGGTCAGACCGGCAATACCAAACTGTTTTTGGCAAGTTCCGTACTGAACCGGCCAAAAAAACGGAACCGGCCGGTTCCGACCGGCGCACGGCATTCATACAACGCACTTAAAGGGGTGGATTTCCAATTTTTTTAAGGAAAAAAACAAATTTCTGCCATTTTTTGTACATTATGTAGAGTTTTAGAAACAAGAAGTTGTGTTTTCAATTTAGAAACAAAAAAATGCTCCTCAAAAGCAAAAGAAATGATCAAAACATGGTCTTAAAATGAGCAACAGGTTTCAAAATCAATTTTGCAGTGGCTGACTGATTGTATCTTCCTGGGTCTCTCTTAACTGTCCACGTGTGGTGTGCCCCCATCAGTTTCACTTCATATTATATTTATCAATTTTTTGATTTGTACATGCACTTCTCGCACATGTAAACTCTAACATTTATTTTCCATGCCCTATAAGATTTTCTAAAATGTTTTTTCTATGTTTCTAGTTCTAACTTTGAACACTACAAGCAACTTCCAATATTCTCCTTGTGGAGACTCGAGAGTGAATCCCCCAAGGTTACAAGTTTGGAAAAAACAATGAGACGGAGATAAACAAGAAATAATATGCGTTCAAATGACTCGAATAAGAGAAGGGAAGAGCAATCACAAAATCATTCACACTAACACAGAAATTATCATTAAGCTTTTATTCCGGCATGCACTCTATTTACCCTGATATGTGCATGTGATCAAAAGAGATGGAGGTATGAATAGCATACAATAATATGCCTCCATTCCATTAAAGATGGGGACCTCAATCAAACTATAACAGAAACTGTAGTATTGCACTCGGTGCTATTTTGATTATATGCACTCTTACTTGCTATATAAATGAGAATCTTTGCATATTTGTGTATAAATGGTTTGGATTTGTGTATATATATTTGTGTATTTGGATTTGTATATATATATATATCTTTTTGCATCTTATACTAGACTTAAAATTCTGCATTACAAATCTGCAATATTTACCTACAGAAATATCCTAAAGCAGATTTGTACTAAGTCCTAAAAGCCCCACTTTACCTTCTCTTGGACTTAGCATGTTTAGTCACTCCAGAGCTGTAGGGTGAGAAGAAACCACCAGCTACTGAGGATTTTAAGCTGAAATGAAAAGTATCCTGGCTTCTTGAGCAACAGACCATATATATATATATGCCAAGATTTAGACTAAGATCTCCTACCCAGAGACATTGAGTTATAAAAGGAAAAGTGTGGTTGAAGAAGAAGCAACCAGTGCCTTAGGTTTCCAGCTAGGAAAATGGGGTCTTAGGCACCAAAGAATGAGATTGCTCCAGAGAAAAGAGAGGGCAGACCTGTAGAGAAATACACACAAGATACAACCCTATCCTTCATTCTAACAAAACTCAAAAATCTTCACGATGCTTCCTTGCTGAACTAGACAATGAGAAGTGGCTATGCAAACAAGAAAATAATCATGAATCAGTTCTACTGTCTTTCACCATTAGCTGAGAAAAAGTACCAAACTGAAACCATTTCAATTGATTGAATACTCATAAAATTAAACAATGTTACCAAGGCGAATTTGCTGCACATCCATAGATGGAGAGTTTCCAGCGCTGATGAGCACAAGAGATAGGGCGAACTTAGCCTCTAGGGTGCACATATAGACCATCCACAAGCTTGAAGTGAAATGACAGAACTTAGGTGTGCATTCCTTCAACAACGTTTTACAGGAGCAAGGGGCTGCTTATATAGAAAAGAGCCCAACAGCTAGTTTTCCATGAAAGGGGGGCGCCTAGCTTCTTCTAGAAGCTGAACCCACATCATGAACCCTTTTACATAATGTCTCATGAAATACAACTGAAGTAGAGGGTGAGGGGTTGCACCCCCTTCTCTAGAGGCACAAATAACCAAGAAATTATGGTAAGTTTAATCATCTCTAGTTGGGTCAGTTCCAGATTGATGTTGTCGCTGGTCAAAACACCTTTTATTTCACTAACTTGGATGAGAAATGAAGGAGCTGCTGGTTAATGGGCAGCATTTGAAGCACTATTTTCAATAAATACAATTGATACCTTTCAAGAAAAAAACAAAAAAGGAGGTTTTTGGGTAGTTTAGACGAATAAATTCAAACTCTTTGGATTGAAATTTTAGGTGGTCAACCATTATAGTTCTGTTTACATCCTTTCTCTTGTTTTTCTTAAGTTTGTCTCTCAATTTTAATAGATTGTTCTACATCTGCATGAGAAATCCAGGTCTTAGGGGTCTTTGAAGCAATGGGTTAGGAGTTTCCCTTCTGCATATAGGTTTAGGCTTTTGTTTAATGTCGAAGTTTCATGAAGGTCTGACTAGGCACTGAATCCTTGTCATAAGTGAAAGTCTGGATAAGACCTGTGGCTTGGAATGGTGTCTCTATTTGAGTATTTGAGTCGGGTTAGGCATGGGTGGGTGCTTCATGAGATTTAGGTTTGTCTTTGAATCTTTTGTTATTGTGATCTTTTTTTTTGAGCCATGCTCGAATTGAATCATTTTTAGTCAAGATCTTCTCCAACCCTAGGGATATGATACTACAAGGTGGTGCAAGTTAGCAATTTTGATGATGTAACCAGAGATTGCAAGCATTCTCAATGACCCACAGAAGGATACTGTCCCCACATGGAACCGCTATTAATACTGATTTTTGCTCGGGCAAAAATCAGTGTTAAACTCGGTACTTTGAGAAAAGATCAAGATCAGACTGAGTCATATGCCCATACAGCTTGAGAGGTATTTTTACCTTTGAGATCTTCTTGGTAAAGTTTAATCAATGTTGGCAAGTTATTAAAGTTTAATGACCAGTAGTTCAACCTCTCTGGACCTAAAGATGCAGTAGTAGCTATACGTTTCTACTTGATGAAAGGCTAACCATTCATGAATAGAATATTGCAGAGGTATTTTCAACCCTTACAGGGATGTCACCATTTTTCTGAAATTTCTTATATAGCAGAGTTTTTTGTGGACACTATAAGGGATTTGGTGGAACACATTGCAGCGCTGATTGCGTCACACAGAGACCATTGTATTTATTGATATGATTGATGAAGTCTCATTTAGAACTGGAAAGAAACCATAGGCAGTGAAAAATAATACAATAAAGGTGCCAGTGGTTGCAAAGAAGATGGCAGATAAGATAAGTTTATTAACGTCTAGCAAATGACCAAGACTAGGTCAATGGGAGTCAAGACTGTTCAGTACAAAAGTATCGATACAAAGTGGGAGTGCTAAGTCCACTCCAGACCGAATTACATTCATTCAAAACTAGGCATTTGTTGGAGGCAATTTGCGTGTGTAGAGGGACGCTCATTTTCTCCTATTTTTGGCCCATACCACTCAACAGAAGGGCACATTCCCCAGAAAGATATAACAGCAGCAGAGAGACCTTGGTCTTGTAGAAGTAGTTGGAGCATTGATCAGACCAAAAGGCGTCACCAAGTGGCAAGAACTTATTATGGCCATCTCTAGTAATGAATTTTGTTTTTACAACATCCTTTCCATGGTTCTAACCTGATGGCACTCAATCTGGAAATCTATCTTTGAAAAGACCACTTCTCCTTTCATAATATCCAATAAATCGTTACTAACAGAAATAGGAAAGTTTTATTGCCACATGCATTTGTACACAAGAATTGCATCATGCCTCCCAACTTTGTACATTCAAAATCAAGAAAATGATTGTAAACCTGGATAGAGAAGGGAATACAAGGGGCATAACTCCCCCAATGTTGTGTACCTGCTGCATCAGCTATCTCCAACTAATATGTATATGGGGACTCCTAGATGAGTATCTATGGTTTTTTAACAAAATCTGCAGACAAAACTTGTTAGTATGAGTGCATCCATTGTCAACCAAAATACAGTCCTCTTAACCAGTTATGGTACCTCAGGTGAAGAACAATTCTGCTTGTCGAAAGTTTTTGAATCCTAATTGCTAAAATCTTTTCAAGTGCCTAGTATTCACTTCCTAAAAACTAGCACAACATACATTGAAAAGTTAATATGGTCCAAGCTGCCTCCCTCTGCATGCAACGTATTACTTCTTACAAGTTGATATTTTCTATAGCTCATTGCCTCTATATGTAGATTAAAGGGTTAAAATATAAACGAGGAATTCAATTATATCGTCTGAAAATATAGGTCATTATATTGTCTGAAAATATAAACGAGGAATTCAAACCCAGCCATTGCACTTCATCAGACAAAAATCAGCCGACTTGGCAAAAAATCCACAAGCTAATATTGATCTTTTCCCAAACATAGATTAAACACCACATGTCCCCTCTATTGGCATGCTGAAGTAAAGTTCTCACTCACAGAACTGAAAGTTGCAAGAAAAAGTGAACAAAATGACCCCCAAGAACTCAATAGACAAATTTGGGCCGATTTTTTAAAATGACTCGGTTGACTAGTGACTTTTCCCAATAAGTCACGAGTCAACCAAGTTTTTTCTGAAATCACCGACTCTTTCCAGGCAAATTCTCATTTGTAGTTTAACTTGCCAATTAATCAACGAATCCTGCAACACTGGTCTTGTGCATACCTTAAACAGTTTTTGGTTCATGTCATAACGTGATTTATTTCCAAGGTTTACAGCAACACACATTCTTGAAATTACATATTTCTTGCTCCAAGGGTTATGGTCATACATTAAATGTAAATCGGTAATAGACAGATGTACAGACCTGAACAAGAATAAAACCTTATTTGTGATACATAAGAGAATTGTTAAAATCATCACCAAAAACCCCAACACATTTTCCATTTTAAAGACCAAAAGAAGGTACTGAACTAATAGTGCGTGCATTTTCTGGAGATTTCACTGTGTGAGTTTTTGAAACGTACTGAACTATGCAAATAAAATTCATGCTTCTTTTTGCCACAAACCAAGGAAACATCTTAAGAAACCTTTAGACTAAGTGTTGCATGCCTAAAACTGTCCTCGAGGCCTTCATTCATGGTACATATATATACACAATCCCAGTTAGGTACGAGCTATTATGACAACTATAATCAACATAAGACAAAGGGAACATGCACAAGCTCTTCTTATGCTCCTAAAGGTCCGCATATAAGAAGGATCAACCCCCAACTAAACTTCAACCTATAACAACAAAAGGCCCATCACACCTTCACAGCAATCAGTCCTAGACATTCATGCATTAAAATTTCAGACAGCCTCCTCTAGACCTAAACCCTAATCCATCCTTATAAAAGAATTGCTCTGCAACAGCATAGAAAACCTCATTTTGAACATTTCTAAATAATAAATAGAATAAAGAAGCAACATGAGGTTTCCATAATAGTGAATCCATTACCATTGATCCATCCTACCCCTACAACTGGAGCAAATGCATGTTGAATAAAAATCACCATTAATAATTGTTTGAAAAGGAACAGATCCTACATAGATGTATACAAAGCTCAATGACAAACAATAATTACCTTCTTTTCTGTTTAACAATTGAGGGTGTACAACAACAAGCATTGTAATGACCCCGCCTGGAACTTCACCGACAGGTACCCTCGAGTCTGCAAGTGTCTTATTGTTCTCCAGGATTCTCCCCGCATTAATGAGTTTCATGTCATTTATTGTTTTAGGAGCATTTGCCTTGCCTACAATGTACAAATAATACATTCATTAGTCATTACTATACACCGAAAAGGTAAAAGGAGCAATAAGATAAGGTTGGACACACAAATAATAAAAGAAAAAAACAAAAGTGGCACAAATGATGCCATCATTTATCCAATTGCAATCAAAGACTCAAAGGTGCCAACTGGAGTGTAACTATGCTTTCATAAATAGGAGGACAAATACTAGCAAGGAGAGTGCACTCACTATATTTTGATATGTTTGGATCGATAACATTTGCAAAACAGGGGTAGAAGGGGTGGGCAGGGGGCATAGCATTGTATAGTATGATTTGACAAAAACAAATTAAGACAGAATGAAGCTAGAAAAGTAATGTAAATAACATTTACATAATTACTTAAGGAAAGAATACCTACATTACTAACAAATTTTGAACATAACAAAGACAGTACACTTACAGCATACAATTTTCATTCATGAGAATCTCAAATAAAATAAATAGTATGGTACTATCTATTAGAGACTAGAAGTTTTATTGTTGTTTGGATAGTGTAACATAGCAAACATGTTCATAGTAATTTGGGCTAATATTAAGCAATTATGTTATGAACCTTACCTTCCAAACCACTTTTAAATATGAACTAGTCAATTTTTTTTAGATGTAGTGTTGGATTTAGCTTAGTGATTGTGATAAAGAGAGAGGAACAATTCCTTTGAGGAGCATCATGTAGCATCATTTTTGCATTGTATTAGGGGCACCCTTCTCGAACAAGGCTTGAATATTTGATTATGTTTGGATATTGGTTATTTGATATTGAATACTTGATTATTTGGATATTTACTTGATTAGCATCGCCTATTTGTTATTATTGTTGTATGCTACTATACATTGAATCATTCTTGTGCATATTGGATTATTTGCATCGTTAATGCATGAATTGGAAATAGCAGACAATGTTTCAGCTCTGTTGACTTAAGGACAACATTGTTATTGTTGAAACATTGCTAAAACTTTCTGACCTGCCTGAACCAATCAGAGTGTATTTCGTATCAATTACATAATCAAGGTGTAAGTATTTTAGCATCTATAAAAACAGACTGGTGGATAATGCTCGAAGGAAAAAAATGCCAAAATACTGCACAAGAGGTTGTTTCAGTCTTCTTTTCCTGACTTCTGCCCAACCTATCTGAAGACATTCCTAGCAGGCATGCAAGAGATTTTATTCGCTTGCCCTTGCTCAACTCAAAAGTTGCTGCCCTGAATCTGTTCAGTTTTTAATTAGGTAGGATGGGAAACAGAAACGAGCCATTTTATTATAGCTCAATCCTGTAAATAAATCAATGACATATATTCATTTATATCATTCAAAACTCATCTCACACTTGGCAGCCAGGTTCCAGTGG